>JAWRVF010001762.1:0-10000 GCA_036785485.1 Physcomitrellopsis africana | reverse complement strand
CTATTGAAATACTATATTTGACAAGATTTTTATTTGAAAGATTGTGTTTAACAAACAAATAGGTATTAACAAATCTAAATAATATTGTTTTTATTATCAAGTTTGATTATAGTCAATACAATACATAATACCACATTAATCTTAAGTCAAATATTTTGTGTGCTATTTAGTTGGCAAGTGTTGAAAATGTTGTTATTTACAATTATACAACATATGCAATTACATCAAACAATATATCTAAATTATTAAAAAATATATATAATAATTTAATTATATAAATTATTAAAAATAGGATTTAATATATAATTAATAAGTTTTTATGTAAGAAAATTGATCTTTACTATTATATTATGTAAATATATTTTTTTAATTAATTAATTAATTAATTAAAATAATTAAAATTATAATGCTTACAAAAAATATAAAATATAAAAGCAGAAATAAAAGTAATTGAATGTAGGTTGAGTAAAATAAAGTAATTAGTTTATTAAAAAAAATAAAATCTATTTGGTTAGGTATACCAAAATAACTCAAATAGCTATAATAAAAAATTAAGCAAAGATAAACAAACTAAATGATATCTTTTTAAGTTACTATATATATATATATATATATATATTATAAAGAATAAAAATATTTAAGAGAACATCTAATAATCTTGATATCATTATAATTTTAAAAAATAATCTAAAAAAGATTTATACAGAAAAAATAATACATTTTAATTGATACTTATATTTTGTTATATTCTCATCATTATTATGACTCACTTCTCTTGTTATCACCTTTGCTTATTAAATATCATTTATTAAAAAGATCTTATGCATAACCTTAATAAATCAATCCAAATATTGTTCTTTTAAAGTTGGAGGTTTAATTTCTTACTACACTAAGCACATGCATTACTAGATTAAAAAACAACAAACAACTTATAAACAAATTCTCTAAATATTCATTATAATGCATTAAAACAAAATACAAAAATTAATTAATATAAAATTTTAAAAATAGTTTGTTGAGAATAAAAAAAATTAGCAAATACTTAATCACATAAGTACTTTTGATATGATGTCTAGAATCAAAACATACTAACTATATGAAGTCTCACAAATCTAGTAACTCTCTATGTGCAAATCTATCAAAATAAAAATAAAAAAGCAATGTAGCAAATCAACAATATGCACTATACTGCAACGACACAACCATACTATACTAACCATACTAGAAAACAATACACATGCTTTTGGAAATAATATGGTACACAATGCTCTTGCACCTAGAATTTTCATATCGATATTTTATTTATCAAGCCAAATCCAGACTTTATAACACAAACAAAAGACTTTGAAATATTGACAATTTCTGAGAGCAATCACAATTGATGAAAACATATTAATAAGGCATAGTGGCAGTGCCTTGTTACATACTTTTGGTGTGAATTCAGTTCTGCTACAAATGCCAAACACTGCTATTTCGATTTTGAGGTGGCGTAGAATCAAACCCACTTCTAAATTTATTGTTGTAATATGATTTCACTGGCTACTCAGCAACGATGCACCCACAAGGGCGATCGCTTAAACTGCTTTGTAGAATCTGAATGTGGGTGGTTTGGGGAAGGGAGCCCGGCTTCGATGCCAGGACCAGCAGCAGTTGGAAGAGGAGAAGCTGCTTCAGCAACTTCAAATGTAATAGCTTTACACAATCTCTGCAGCCAATGTACCCCAGTGCATGGCAGTCCTGAGCCACCAAAGAGTCATCCAGACTGTCCAGGTTGAGTATGATGTAATACGTGCCATCAAATCTATTTCATCATGTTTGTTATAGTTGCTACGTGTTTTGAGAAACATAAATTGGAAGATGCGCGAGTCTTGATAAGGGCTGCATGCTCAACCGATGGAGACATATACACTCATACGCAGACTGCCAAGAGTGGAGAGTGACATATTTCAAGAGAGATCGACAACTCAGAACATAATCTTGAGAGGGAAAAGTGATGCACGACGGAACCGCTCTTCAAATCTGTTCGTGACCTCAGTTGAGCAATGGAATGGAAAAGTGCGACATCGTGAACATCCCTCCGCACTAAGACGCTTCCTTCGACTAGAATCTATAACATGTCCAGAGCAACTTCAGTCTAATTTCAAGAATCGAGAGAGAAAGAGCCACCCAGTGAGTGTGCTGGAAGAGATTCACGATGCACGATTTCGCGCAGGCGGGAGTCCCCGGACGTGGGCTGAACGGCCGGTCTCATCGAAGACCAAGCCGCGCCTGCCATGGAGCTCCGGCGCACTCCATGTTATACATGCGAAAAGATTCAGATCCCAGAGTCTTCACAACAGGAATGATTGTGGCGACACCCAAACCAGGAAAGTCTTACGACAGCATAGCAGGGAGAAGAGCACAAGTGTTCGTGACAACCACAAAGAGCATGTGCCACGGCAGTCCACAGGGCGTGCTTGGCTCCACCGATGCCTAAGGACAAGAGCTCTCAGAGAGGGAGAGAGAAGTGGATAGGTGGAGGAGAATGATACTGGGAAGAGATTACGGTATATGTGTTGTAGTGGGTCCGATCGCCAGCATCGAGCGCCTTCTTAGCTCAGCTGGTTAGAGCGTCGTGCTAATAACGCGAAGGTCACAGGTTCGAGACCTGTAGAGGGCAGGAGGAGGTATAGCTCAGTGGTAGAGCAATCGGCTGCAGTCCGATAGGTCAGCGGTTCAACCCCGCTTGCCTCCTCTCTCAGGAAGAAGGGGACTGTCTTTTTCCGTTTCCGCTTTCGGCACGCACCACGCGTTTCCCTTAACGCTGTTCCCACAGCATCGAGTATCCAGAGGCCCCAAAATGTGACCCGCACCTACTACGTCACACTGGGCCGCATGTCCCTCGATCCCCACTTTTTGCGGCTACTATACGTTAATGCTCATACAACCCACTTGCTCCAAGTTCACCACTCATCCCCCTCAAATAGCGGAATAGGTACCTACCTGGTACCAGGTACTGGATGAACAGAAAATCCTCAAATCTTGACAAACCCTAATCTCTTAACCTTGTCTAATTGTTCACAAATGATTTTCTTTCTTTCTTTCTTTCTTTCTTTCTTTTTATTTATTTATTTATTTATTTATCCCCAAATCCTTAATCTTGCAGTCCTTCTAGCAATATTTTAGGGACTTCCAACAATTGGTTGGCCCTCAATGAGCTACTTACAAAATTTCAGGCAGCTGCTCCACATCTATGTTTGTAGATACACATAGATGATGGACAGATGATTTTAAAATGTCAAAATGCAAGCTAGGTGCCTAGTTTGCAAAATCACTCAAACTATCCTTCTCAACAAAAACATGCTATATCTATGCCACAAATATAACTACTATTCTTTCATGTTTTATTTTTTAAACAATCGTATGAGTACATCTTAACATTTTAGTAATTTGGCAATTATCTTATTCAATATTCAAAGTATACAATAGGCAAATGTCTACAAATGTGAACTATCATAAGTCATTGTTATTTTTTTATTTAAAATAAAATATGCATTTACAAATTATAACTAACAAATATTAAAAATTTACACATGTATTGCCAAAGTCCCAACCACAAACCCAATAAGTGTCTAAAGACACAACAACATGCTTAACAATTAAAGATAACAAGTTTAAACTACTTCAAGGAGTTAAAAAATAAAGTTATCTTGCTACAATTGGAACCATGTAATTAAACTTTTCTATACTATAAGCTTAGAATTGCCTTGCATTGTTTGAAAATATTTCTTGTTATTTAATAATATCAATACTTTGTCTATTTTTCTTATTTATTTTTAAAAAAAATTTAATTAAGTTTTAATGTTTTGAAACTTCCCAAATCATATCAAATTCTTTTATTTATTGTTACACCAAGAGTTTAGAACTTCATTTCTATAAATTTCTTAAAATAAATTTTATTTGTATATTTATTATAATATATTTATTATTAGACACTAAATCCAGATCTTTATATGAATAAAAGTCAAATATATTATAATTTAGTAGTCACAATAAAATATCTATATTTTTTTAATTATAACTAGTTCTTAAGGTTTATATATTTATTTTTAACATATATATATATATATATATATATCTATAGATATATATATTTATATCAACATATATATATATATATATATATATCAACATATATATACATAACTCATTTAATTAGTAATTTAAATAAATAATAATTTAATCATGCCAATATTACTTATATTAATTTTTTTAAAGATATTTTAAATAAGAGTTGTCTTTTTAAAGTTACTATTAGATTAAACTGTTATAATTTTTAATTTTTTATATATTATAATAGAAATATTTCAGTTGTCAAAAAATAACAACAAATATATCATTTAATCATTTTAACTAAAATAATTTTTAGTATTAATTTTCTAATTTACATAACATCTGAATTAAATCAATCTATTAGAGGTCCAAACAACAATCTCTTATAAATCAATAATTTGTTGAAATTTTATAAAACATTTGTTCCAAACTTCTTTAAGTTGGGGTGGCTCAACCTAGATCTTGTAGCTTCTATGGTTTAAGATGATTATAGATTTTTATTGGTATAATACATACAACTTACTTTACTACAACTTATTGTAACTAGATCTTTATGTAGTTACACAAAAAATATAAAATAAATTATTTATTATCTTGTAGATCTTTGTTAATTTGTATTTAAATCTATTTTGATATCAAACCTTTATTTTATTTATATGAACAATTTATTGTATTAATTAAATCCCAATAATACAAACTCTTTAAAAAAAATTGATATTTTAATAGATTTTTACATCATCCAATCTATTGTTATAAAACACCAATTATTTTAATGACACCAATATTCCTCTATTATGTCTTATTTATATCCAAATTGATTATTTTTATTTTTATTTTTTTATTTTTTTGCTTCATTGAATCTACATCTTATTATGGTTGTCTTACTTTTACATTTGAGTTATATTTTGGAAGGTATTAAAAAATTATTCAGCTATATTAGTTATTATTATAGTAAAAAATTTATTAATTTAATATTATATATATAATTTAAAAAATCCTTATAAAAAAATTAGCAATAATTTTAAAAAAAATTCTAATCCTATTTAAACTTCTTTTTATATAATTTAGTTAAAACAATTCTATTGATTACAAGAAAAATCATTATTTTTTGTATTTTTTGTAGAGGTAACTATTTTTTATTTAAATAAAAAAAAATAAAAAAAAATACATGATAATTATATTTTATATTTTATATTTTATATTTATTTTTTATACTTTAAAATTACACATATATTAGATGGCTTTAAGAAATTCTTTAGAAAATATTCTATTATGTAGAATATTTTATAAAGATAATCTTATTCTTTTAAGTGACAATACATAAAACAACCAACATGCTCACTTACAAAGCTAGTATTTATTTTTACTAATCATGTTTGAAAGTTTCCAAGCATGTTCAATTTTATGATAAATAAATTTATCACTAAAAAAGAGACATATAAATTTTATTTATAAAAGAATAAAATCTTGCAAATAATATATATATATATTGTAGATACAAATAAAAAGAAATATACAAAAATTGATATCATATATATTACAAAAATAATTTTAATTTAATTAATTAGTTTTTATTTAGATTAATAATAAATTAGATTGATTATTTTTAAGTACAAGAAGATTAAAGAATCTTAATTATAAGACTAGAATACAAGTGAGATATTAATAAGACCAAAGATGGTCTTAATTTTGTTTTTATACAACTTGACTAAGATGAAGATCATGTGCAAGCTTTCTAATAACAACAAGATTTAGAGTAAAGTATCTAAGTTGTGGGACTTTCTATAATAGCTTCTTAGATCTTAAAAAAACTTATAAAAGAAGTTTTAATAACAATATGGTGCATCCAAAGACATTTGTAGATTCAATCTACATCCAAAACACTTCTATATTGTTTCACAAGAAATGTGCTATCAATTTAACATACTTTTATATACATCTATTTTTTTAGTTTTTTATTTTAATAATATAGATTTTTGTAGCAATACAATGTTTAAATTCTTTTACTTGATACAATTCTTTTAAATGATATTAAGAAAATTTTAATTTTATGGTTTAAATATTAAGAACAATAATAAGACTTGTTTCTTTATTTGAGATTTTAAATAAAAAAAATCCATGCCTACCAAAAATTGCTACAAAATAATAATGGGATTATATTTATTTTAATTAATTATTAAAATTTTTAAAAGGTATTGTAAAATAAAATATTTTTTAAAATAATTTTTACATAAGATTATAAGAATAATTTTATATGATTATTGTAAGGTGACCAAACAATAGCAATTATAGTTGCAAGTACAAAAATAAATTTTATTTATTAAAAATAACTTAATTTTATTATTTAATTTTATTATATTTAAATGTTTAAATATTTAAATATTTTTTTAGAAATAAAATAATTTTTTATATTAGAAATCAAATTTAAAAACTTATTTTTTTTAGATGTTAAAAGAATAGCCACCTAATTCTTAAACATGTAGTAATAGTAATTAGCTACACACTTGTATTATTACTATATAATTTGTGTAAATCATTATATATACTATTTATTGGTATTTTAAGCATTTGCATACTTTTTATCCATCCACTTTGTACAATAATCATATTAATCTAAAAAATTAAAAAATAATTTTTATTTTAATATTAAAGATAGTATTTACAAAATACAAACTAAGCAAGTATTTTGCCAAGCAAATTTGAATATGGTTTCAAATATTTTCATTATTTATATATATATATATATATATATATATATATATATATATATATATATTGGCTTAATAATTCAAATCCATTAATTATATATAAAAAAATATTTTCACAATATCACATTTATTCAATTGTTAAATATGAAAACATCATTATAATACTATATTTTAAACAATATTTAATTTTTTCTATAATCAAAAAATAGAAAAAAGAATCTAAATCTTTTTTAAAAATTATTTGATAGTAATTAATTATTATTTTGGTGCACTAATGATTTTTACACCAAATTTAAGAGATAAATTATAATATGCTTTCTACCATCTATATATCTATATTGTATTCTAATCTTGGTTTAATATTCTGTAGTTTCTATAAATTTGATCGTAGCCATTCTAATTCATTTCAATCTTATAATTATACATCTACTTTGTTTTCTTTCTTCCTTTTTAATGGTATATGCATATATTTTATTTCTAAAAATACTTTTAGATTCAAATCTTTGATACATAAAGATATCCAATTTTATAATAATAAATTAAAAAAAAATAATACAATTATATTTGATCTAATATATACTATCTAATAATATATATATATTTTTATTTTTTAAAAATATATTAGAATAGATTTAATTAATTTTAAAATAAACTAATTAAAGCTATTTTTATTTTAAAAAATATATTTTTAATAGAATTATTTAAATTATATATATATAATAATATATAAATTTTTATTTATTATTTTTAATATTTAAAATTTAATATATTTAAATACTATTTATATAAATTTATATTATTTTATTTATTTGTTTTATTATTTTTTTTTGTAGTTTTTTCTAAGAATCTTATATCATAGTACTTGTTTTATATATAATATTTTTTGGAGAATATTAAAGTGACCTAAGTAAATCTTAAATCAATCCACCTTTGCTCTTATTGTATTGTATCATATTATATATTCTTCATTGATTTAAAGGTCATCCTTGGATTATAATAAATTTGCTTATAACATCTATTAAACAAATTTTGAAGCCAATCTTGTATTGGTGTATTAGAATCATTCTATTCTATTTTTATAATTAGCTAAAATATCCACAAAGTCCTTGGTTGTTTGTTAACATTTGTGAATGAGAAAAAAAACTCTATAGATGTAAAATTGAGAGATTGATGAGAGATTGGTGAGGGATTGGTGAAGGAAGATGACCTTCTTTGGATTGGTGAAGAATATATGATGTAATAAAGGATGGTAAGAGCAAAAGTGGGTCAAATTAAGATTTATTTGGACTAATTTAATATCCTCTTATTTTTCATCTATCATATATATATATATATATATATATATATATATATAAAGATATATAATTATATCTATATGTGTATGTATGTATATATATATATATATATATATATAAATATGGATATTATATCCAAAATCAATTTAAATTATCAACACATGCTTAGATATTTTTTTATAAATATAAGATTTATCTTTTATGGTGTCAAAGACGCAAATTAAAATAAATGCATATGTTAATAAAGACTATGTCAAAGGAAAATAACAAGATAGAAATAAAAAAGTATGTATATTCAAGAAGAAACTCGAATAGCTATTGCCAAAGACTAGAAAATACATGAGACTTTTGAACTAAACTAGAAGCAAGAAAGGAATTGACAAGAGTGAAGAAGGCTTCATTCTTGTCTCTATAAATACTATCTATATAATAATTAAGTGGTGGCATTCTATAGGACCTCTTACACATGTCTAATTTGTAAGACATGTGTCAAATTTGCAAGACAAGTTTCCTACATGTGTGCCATGTACTTGGCTTATTCTCTAAATATCTCAATATGTGTAACATGGCTAGCTTGTTCCACAAGCTACCAACATATGCAATACATGGCTAGCTTGTTGACCAAGTTTCTAACCTACCAATCACCTATAGACATGTATAAAGATGATTCCACGTCTATCAAGCTTTTAAGAATCTTTTCTAAAAGATATTATTAAATTAATTTATTTTATCTACTTCTATTAATCTATATTAAGTAGATAATTATTAGAATAAATCTTATATCCGTGACATTATTCTCCTTTCTAGGGACGAGTTCCACAAAGAGTGGTGATTACATGTTGAAAAAATTTAGGGTACGTCGAATTGTGCTTGCCACATACTTTGATCTTTGTTCCCTTTAAAGGTAGTTGATAGGTCTTTTCAGCCATCGATAGTGTCCCATACGAAGGCAAAAGGACTGCCCTATTATTTCATCATTGTTGAGGCTTTCATAATTTTTTTCAAAGAAAACATTTGAAACACTATCAGAAGCAGTTCCTACTTCTAAAAGTATCACCAAACATTGAGAGTCTTTTCCAAGGTTGTGATACCAAACACGATATATTTTGCCATCAATCCAAGGAAGGACATGTCGTTCTTGAGAGTCTTGATTTCTATTCCGTCGTCTTAAAGGTTGTGATAGTCATAATGTTTTGTCTAATAAATCAGCAAACAATGGCTCTTGAGCTGAATTCTTTGGTTGTTGATCTTCCATATCATTAGCACAAACAAATATAAGGAAATAACAAACAATGATACAAAGTAGGATGAAACCTCTATAGAACCTGCTTTGCTTTATAGCAAAGATTTTTTTAAATCTTTATCTTGATTTTGACGGATGTTATTGATGAAACACATTGATTGTTATTGATGCATTTGCTAGATTCTTGGATAGCTGCCATGTGCATTCATTAATATCATATCAAAATTTTTTAATAAATAGATATTATGTCGATTTTGCTTTTATGTGAATCCGTCTCTTATCTCAAATTCTTCATTATTGTCTACTTCTATAGGAGGCGGAGGCATTTGTCTTCTTCCTTGTATATCCACTATCTTGTATGGCTTGAATAGTGACACATGGAATATAGGATGGATCTTCATAGATTTTGGTAGGCATAATCGATAAGCAACTAGATTGATTTGTTCACAAATCAAAAAAGGTCCAAGCTTATGATAATCTAGGTTGTCGCAAAGATAGATAGTCTTAATATTACAATGAAGTAACCATATTTTATTGCCCACATGGAATCAAGGTTGTTCTTTGTAATAGACATCTGCATTGATTTTTTGTTGTTCTTGAGCTTTTTTTAGTTATGCCTTCATTGTTGAATGTAGCTCTGACAACCGATTTGCCAAATCTTT
>JAWRVF010001761.1:0-45392 GCA_036785485.1 Physcomitrellopsis africana | reverse complement strand
GCCCTCCAGGAGGATCTCACTCGGAAACCCCCACCACCACTACCACCCCAAGGAGCGGCTGCACCCTACCTCCGTCACGACCCCACCAATCTCAACCACGCACCCTCTCTCTCTCTCTCTCTCTCTCTCTCTATGCACCTCTCCCTCCCTTACTCATTCACTCAGAACTATCCAATCAATTACCACTACCCTGCCCTCCCAGTCAACCCCTGGGCCCCCTTCTCAGTTCCTGGATCCTCATCTTTTCTCCTCTCCCTTCCTCTCCTTCGGTGCTGTTCATGCAGCCCCGCAATGATTGGACGGTTGCATTCACGTACATGACTTGCCTCAGCTCAACCTGGTTTGCCTGTTGACACTCTCTGTTCTTGGGCCCCAACTTTGGCGTACCGTTTCGTTTGGACCCATGGCGCTCAGCCGGTGTCCTCTGCTTTGCTTGCAAGTTGTGCAACGAAGGGATCACTGCACGGTTTCATCCACCTCAATGCGTGATGAGCCTGCCAGGAAGAATCCTGTTTGTACCCTCACACCCTAAATATCCTTGGACATCATCTGGGTCGAGGAGCCCCGTACTCGCAGTTGCGATCTTGCTCTTTCACATCGAACAGTTTTGCACCGCTTCCAGCATTCCGTTCGCCCTGCACGCCGAACCCCATTCTAGAGTTGGAGGGGCCAGCTGCACTCGCTTGGCCCTTCGATTCCTTCTTCGCTTCGGACTTCAGCCGCCAGCTTCCGGTCGTGGAACGCATGCAGACCATGAACTGTGTCTGTCTATGTGGGAATACATCCTCAGACTAGCCAGTGCAGCGTGTTGGTACCATCCTGCACAATGATGTTGCAAGTGTTATCCGAATCATGCACCTCGAAAGTGTATGCCACTAACAACACCGGGAAGCGAAGAAATCATTGCACTGTTCGCTGCCTCCCCACCTCCCAGCACTTGTTTGGAGAGAGTGGAGACCAAGCAATGCAGCTGGTTTTGCCGAAGGAATGTGCGCGTTCGCCGTTTGTTTCCTCGCCGATCCAGCGTTCGCATGTGCGGCACAGTGTACCGCTCAGGACGCTTGCCTCCGCGAGGACGATGATGGATCAGGTGGATTGCGTTGGGTCGAAGGCAGGAATGAATGCAGGGGAGCGAGGAATACTCATGCTGGATTCTGTCACGTATGCGAGGACGCCAGGTACGTGGCAGTGACCTCTGCCCCCATATGATAAGGTGGGTTCACACCTCCGTTTGGCTTTGCGTGTGCAATCTGGCGGGTGCCCAATCAGATCATGCAGCAGACAGGTTTGCAGGAAGTTGGATGAGGACTGAGGTAATCTCGTGAGAGGGAGAGGAATGGTGCCCACTCATGTAAGAAGTGTTAGGAAGTCATCACATGACATGAGAGTCGGTCCCTCTCGTACGAAGGAGGGAGGGAGGGAGGTTTGAATGGTCTCTGCTCGGATAACTTCCAGCAGTGCAGTGTGTCATCTGACGCCGGGACCGGCGGATTTTTGGTTCTTGCTCTGTTAAATTATCGCTTTAATCCTGTGCCCACAAGCTCATGCTAAACTGGGTCATTCCGAGCCACATTGAACTTCCTTAAAACATATTTCGCAGTGCGCCAGCAATGGTCGAGGAGCAGACGTGGAAAATTGAGTTGGGATGCTATCACAAGCTCTCTCGTTCACGCCGAACAAATGCTAATGAGTCTTTGCAATCAACAAAGTCCGATCAATCAGGGGAAGTCTGGACTTGGCACTGCAATCGGATATTGTGTGTGGTTGACACATGCACACACACATCGATCGTTATCTTTCAATATCAAAATTTCATCAAATTTTATATCTATAATCACAATGATTGTTTGTGCTTGGATTCTATATCCTTTTGATATTTTTTTTACAAATATTGGAAGATATATTTTTTAGCCTTACAATCCAACTGTGATATTTTCTCTTGCTATGTATGAATTTATGTTTAGCATTTAGAGATTTTTAGCCTAAAATAATTTGCAAACCTACTATTTTATATTTTCTTAGGAATCTTGCACTTAATAGTAGTAGATGTGTAAAGATTTATAAAACACTAATAATATTAATAGCACAAATTTAGAAGTTGTGTTCCAATCCATTATAGTTTAATATATTATATGCTTTCTTTAACAATTTAGAATTCAACTTGGTTGCTACTTTATTTTGTTAAGGAGTTCTTAGGATATTAAAATGACGAATTATTTTTTTATTTTTATAAAAGATATTATTTGATTTTAAATTATATTATATTCTATTAATAAAATTTTAATATTTCATCTTTTTAGTAATTTACTTATAAAATATTATTTTTTATTTTTGATAAAAAGAACCACCTCACACACATACACTAATATATATATATATATATATATATCCATATCTTTCTTAAGTGGTCATCTATAAAAATAATATAAAAGATAGTACTCAAACTTTTAAAGCAACTCGTGCAAGTCAATATGCATCTAAATGTATATAGTCTAGTATTCTTTTAATACAATAAACAACAATAATAAAGCTTATTTTGTAAAACTTTTCAAATACATAATATTTAAATAAAAAAATCTATCTTATAAAAATATATTTTATTCAAGTATTGATGTTGGTGTAGATCTATAAATCTTTATTTATTCATTTAATCTAATCAACTATACTAAAATTAAGTCATTTATATTAAATTTATCTATTGATTAGATACAATAGTAGCTATATATAAGATAATGACCCCTATAAACTTATATAGGTTTTTAAAGTTCTTATTCTTTATTGCTATATACAAAAAAAATTAAAAATTAAAATTTTACCTACTATTGTCAGGGACAAGAACTCGATGAAATCAAATGGACAAGTGAGACTTCTCTTATAAAATAGAAATAAGAAAATATGTATTCAATAGAAACTAGAATGGCTATTGTCAAAAGACAAGACAACTAGAGACTCTTGAAACTAGATTAGAAGCAAGAAAGGAGTTGACAAGAGTGAAGAAGGCTTCACTCTTGTCTCTATATATACTATCTAACTAGAAGCTACGTGGCGATGTTCTATAGGACCTCCAATATGTGTTGACTTTGAAGGCCACTTGCCTTAGCTTGCAAGGCAAGTTTTTTACATGTGCGCCACGTAGTTAGCTTGAAAGACAAGCTATTAACATGTGTGGCACATGGTTAACTTGTTGACCAAGTTTCTAACCAAGAAATCAACTATGGACACCTATACGGTCAAAGCAGCGTCTATGAAGCTTCCAGGAAGTTTCTCTAGAAGATATTATAGAATTAACCTACTTTTACCTACTTTTACCTAGTTCTATTTAATTATATAGGTAACTATGTGTATGTCCGTGACATTACCCCTCCTTTTAGGCACGAGTTCCACGAGGAGCGGTGGTTAGATGTTGAGGAAGTCTAAGATGCGCCGGATTGTATTTGCCACATACTCTGATCTTTGTTCTCTTTGAAGGTAATTAATGGGTCCTCTCAGCCATCGATAATATCCTATTCCGGGGCGGGAAGACCACCCTGTTATTTGATCATTATTGTGACCTTCATAACTTCCTTCAAATAACTGGTTTGGAACACCATCAGGAATTGTTCCTACCTCCAATAAAATCACCAAACATCGGGAGTCTCTTCCAAGGTCGTGATACCAAACACGTTGTATCTCGCCATCTATTCAAAGAAGAACATGTCGTTCTTGAAGATCTTCATCTCGGTTGCGTCGTCTTGAAGGTTGTGACAATCGCAACGTCTCATCCGGCAAGTCAGCAAATGAAGGCTCTTGAGTCGAATCCGCTGGTTGTTGATTCTCCATTTCCTCAGTGCCACAAATACAAAGAAGGTTAGAAAGTTGAATGTTATCTTGCCTAGATCTTGTTTCTTTTATAGGAGAGGTCTTCATCTTGGTTTTGATGGATGTCGTTGATGAAAGGTCTCCACCTTCCTTGCTGCATTTGCAAGATTCTTTACCGGTTCCTATGTGCGCTCACTAATATTGTATCCGCGCCAATGAATAAGATATTCCAACTTGTTTTGGCGCCGCCTCGAATCTAAGACTTCTTCCACCTCAAATTCTTCATTGTTATCCACTTCTATATGAGGCGGTGGCATTTGTTTTCTTCCTTGTATATTTGTTGTCTTATATGGCTCAAGTAGAGACACGTGGAATATAGGATGAATCTTCATAGACTCCGGTAGCTTTAATTGATAAGCGACTGGATTGACTTGTTCACAAATTGAGAATGGTCCAAGCCTACGATAGTCCAACTTATCACAAGGACGAACAGTCTTGATATTTTGACAAAGTAGCCATACCTTATCACCAACATGGAATTGAGGTTGTTGCTTGCGATAGACATCTGCATTGGTCTTTTGTCGTTCCTGAGCTTCTTTTAATCGCACCTTCATTGTTGCATGTAGCTCTGCCAACTGATTTGCCAAATCTTTTGCCGCAGGATTATCAGCTTTTGAAAAGTCAAAAATATCAAGTCGTGGGTGATAACCATAATTGGCAAAGAAAGGTGTTTGTTGAGTAGAAGAATGTACCAAATTATTATAAGCAAACTCTGCCAATGGCAAAAGAGTTGTCCAATCGTCTTGATGGTAATTGATGGTACACCTCAAATATTGCTCCAAGACTTGGTTCACTCGTTCTGTTTGACCATCTGTTTGAGGATGGAAGGCTGAAGATAGTTTTATATCCACCTTCAATATCTTGAACAGGGTTCTCCAAAATTTGGATACAAATTGCGTTCCTCTATCTGATATAATATCCCTTGGCAATCCATGATGGCGATAGATGTTGTCAAGAAAGAGCTTAGCTGTTTCTTCACCTGTGATAGATTTTGTACATGGTACAAAGTGTGCCATCTTGGTGAACCGATCTACAATCACGAATATGGAATCATATGAACTTGAAATTGATAGATCTGTGATAAAATCCATAGAGATAGAAGACCATGGTTGTTCTGATATAGGTAGTGGTTGGAGAAGTCTGTAAGGTCGATGACGAGGGGTTTTTGATCTTGAACAGACATCGCATGATTGTACAAACTCCTTAATTGCCTTCCACATTTGAGGCCACCAAAAATCTCTTGATATTAGTTCCAGAGTCTTGTTGTACCAAAATGTCCTGCTGCGGGAAAATTGTGACGAGCTTCAAGAGCACGTAGTCGTATTTTGCCTTCTGGGATATACAAGCGTCCCTCAAAGTAGAGTAGATTGTTCTTGAATTGAGACTTGGAAGTATCATGAGACTTAGATGAATTGTTCTTAATATCATGAACAAGAGGGTTTGAGGACATACTTGACTGGATTTTCTTGAGAAAATTCGAATCAACGGTCAATGTTGATTTGATTGCTCGAAGATAAAATTATTCTGGCTTCAAGAAGGTCGTTCTTTGTTGATCAAAAGCTGCATCTCCTTCTTTTGGAGCAAGATAAGAACGTCTAGAAAGGGCATCAGACAAACCTTGTTGTTTTCCTAGCCTATACATGATAATGAACTCGAATCTTGACAAAGACATACTCCAACAAGCTTGACAACGATTTAAAATACGTGCTGATATGAAATACTCGAGATTCTTGTGATCCATATATACGGTGACTGGATGGGAGGCGCGTTCTAGATAATGGCGCCATTCTTGAAAAGAGTCCACGATTGCAAGAAGTTCTTTGTCGTGGATCTCATAATTAATCTCGGCTGCTGAAAACTTTCTTGAATAAAAAGCTATTGGATGAAGTTTGTCATCTATTCCCATTTGTGACAATACGGCATCCAATGCAAAATCTGATGCATCTGTTTCCATAAAGAATGCTTTAGAAAAGTCGACGCGATACAAGATTGGTGCAGAAGTAAAAGCTGTCTTCAAAGCTTCAAATGATGCTTCTGCTTCCTTGCTCCACTCAAGTTTTTTTTTACAAGTTAAGCATGTCAATGGAGCTGCAACTTGAGAAAAGTTCTTAATGAAGATCCGATAATAATTGGCAAATCCCAAAAAACACTGTACATTTCTTACTGTCCTTGGAATTTTCCAGTCCATAATTGTCTGAACTTTCTTAAGATCCATCATTAAGCCGTTATTAGAAATGATGTATCCTAGGAAGTCAACTTGAGTAGTGTGAAATACACACTTTTCCATCTTGGCGTATAATCCTATATCTCTAAGTTTTTGTAACACACGACAAACATGAAATTCATGTTCTTCTGCATTCTTAGAGTAGATTAGAATGTCGTCTAAATAGCAGACAACAAAATCATCAAGAAATTCACAAAAAATGTCATTCATAAGATGTTGAAAAGCAGCTGGTGCATTTGTGAGTCCAAACGGCATGACATTATATTCAAAATGTCCATACCTAGTTCGAAATGCAGTCTTCCATTCGTCACCTTCTTTGATGCAGACCAAATTATATACTCCTCGTAGATCTATTTTTGTATAGATCTTTGCTTGGCTGAGTTGATCAAAAAGTCCTGAAATCAGAGGTAAAGGATACCTGTTCTTGATGGTAATCTTATTAAGCCCTCGATAATCTACGCACATCCATAAGGATCCGTCTTTTTTCTTTACAAATAAGATAGGAGCTCCTGCTGGAGATTTCGAATGGCGTATGAAATTCTTAGCCAAGTTCTCGTCAATATATTCCTTCAATGCAGTCAGCTCGTTCTGCGATAAACTATAGATTGGTCCAAATGGTGGTTGAGCTCCTGCTTGAAGGTCGATTGAGCAATCATAAGGTAGATGCTGTGGAAGAATATCTGCGTTTTTTTTTTTCAAAAACATCTTGAAAATCTTGATACTGGTTAGGAATATTACTTGTAGTCTTCTCAATATCCGAAATAGGTGTGGCATATATAACAAAAGATGGTCCTTCTTTTGCCGCATGTATAAAAGCTTTCGCACCTATTAGTAAGGATTTGGATATATTAGATTTATGTATTTTTACTTGACTACTGGATTCTTGGGTTGAACTACAAGAAAAGTCGAGGTTACGAGAAATCCAATCTATTTGAGGATTATACTTTTTTAACCACGATAATCCTAAAATAATTGGATTTGAAGGGGATCTAATCACATTAAATATTACTACACTAGTATGTCCTTTAATTGCTACATCTAAAGGAACAATCTCATGGGTGACATCTCAAGAAGATAACAAACGACCATCTATGACTTCTATGTGCACAAGTTTAGCTTTCTTGATTAAAATTATTTCCTATTTTTTGACAAAGTCTTCGTTTATGAAACAGGCTGAGGCTCCTGAATCTAATAAAGCAAAGACTTTGTGATTTTTAGGTCCTAATGATACTTCTATTGTAAAACAAGGTGAGGGGTCTGAGGAGAGAATAGGACCTTTACAAGGTGTTGCACATGATTCCAGCTGCACGGTCCCTATTGTAGCTGGAGAAATTTGTTTTCCGACACAATGTCTTCTCTAGCAGCCATACTTCTCATTTTGTGATTGCGTTGCTTCTTTGGACAATATTGAGCAGTGTGTTTAGATTCTCCACAATATAAGCACAAACCCTCTTGACGACATCGAGTCTTTTCCTGCTCAGTGAGAGGTTTAAAGCGTACCGCATCAATTTGCATTGGTTCTGGTTTAGCCAAGTAAGTTTCTGAAAACTTAGGAGTTGCTGTCATCAATTGACTTGTTCCTCTCCAACTGAATTTATGTTCTTGGCGCCTTTCAAATAATCGATTGTCACATGCAATCGCTTGAGCAACAAATTGCTTCAAAGATTCAGCTTTTGGCATTGTTAGTAACAAATCTTTGACGTTATCCTTCAATCCATAACAAAATTGATTGATAAGGGCTTTGTCATTCCACTCTACATCGCAAGCAAGATTTTGAAATTCAGCAGCATATGTTGTAGTTGACCGTGATCCTTGTCGTAAAGATAAAAGCTTGGTCTCTGCTACCCTCTCTCGGTCGCTTTCTCCAAATGTAGCCGTAAACACTTCAAGGAATGAATTCAGATTGTAAAGAAGTCTTGAATCTTTTTCCATCAAAGGTGCAAACCAAGAAAGGGCACTTCCAGATAGAAGTGCACCTATGAATCCAACTTAGGTAAATCCATCAGGATATTGGAAAGGGTGTAACCTTAAATAAAGCTTGACTTGTTGCAAAAATCCTTGAAATTTTGATCTTGTTCCATCAAATTTCTCGGGCATACTAATCTTTGCCTCTTTAATGCTTAAAGAAGCAAGATTTCTTGGATTCGGTTGGGAGGCTGATCTACTTGCTTCTCTCAGTTGTACAACTTCTTGGCGTAAGCTCTGGACTTCCTCCATAGGTGTTGGAATAGCGCTTCCATGATTACCATTGGTGATTCGTGAAATTTCCACTCTAAGAGTATTGACAAGCTCTTGAAGATCTCCAATAGTTGCAAATCTATTCTTGCTTCCAATAAGTGTAGCATCCATAAATTTTTCCTTCCATCTTAGACAACTTCACAAATCTACAATTTGGATTAGAGGAGGGTAATCCGCAACCTCTAATATCAAACAAAAATCTTCCACAAAGAGGGGTGATCCACTCTCTTTTAGGAAAAAATCAAGGTTAGAAAGCAAATAGAGTCAATTCAAAGGTGGGTAGTCCGCAACCTTCAAATACAAAGAATAGAAGTGGGATAATCCACTCACTTCTAACACAAAACAAGAACAATAAATCTTCACTCTTGTCAAACTGTCAAGGACAAGAACTCGATGAAATCAAATGGACAAGTGAGACTTCTCTTATAAAATAGAAATAAGAAAATATGTATTCAATAGAAACTGGAATGGCTATTGTCAAAAGACAAAACAACTAGAGACTCTTGAAACTAGATTAGAAGCAAGAAAGGAGTTGACAAGAGTGAAGAAGGCTTCACTCTTGTCTCTATATATACTATCTAACTAGAAGCTACGTGGCGATGTTCTATAGAACCTCCAATATGTGTTGACTTTGAAGGCCACTTGCCTTAGCTTGCAAGGCAAGTTTTTTACATGTGCGCCATGTAGTTAGCTTGAAGAACAAGCTATTAACATGTGTGGCACATGGTTAACTTGTTGACCAAGTTTCAAACCAAGAAATCAACTATGGATACCTATACGGTCAAAACAGCGTCTATGAAGCTTCCAAGAAGTGTCTCTAGAAGATATTATAGAATTAACCTACTTTTACCTATTTTTATCTAATTCTACTTAATTATATAGGTAACTATGTGTATGTCCGTGACAACTATTATCCATTTACAACTAATTAATT
This sequence comes from Physcomitrellopsis africana, assembly GCA_036785485.1. Classification (NCBI taxonomy): domain Eukaryota; kingdom Viridiplantae; phylum Streptophyta; class Bryopsida; order Funariales; family Funariaceae; genus Physcomitrellopsis; species Physcomitrellopsis africana. The sequence continues at coordinate 36,138 of JAWRVF010001761.1, read as the reverse complement.
CTAATACACCTAAAAAAATAAAGTTCTTCTATAAATTAAAAATATAACAAAATTTAGTCAATATTTTCATAATTTCATTAAATATTTTTATACAAGTTGTGCTAATTTCCACAATTTTACATCACATTCATTTTTCATCAATAGAATTCTACCATTATACAAAGTATGAGTATAAAACTAATTATTTTGAAGACATAGATAATGTAAAAAATTAGAAGTATAGATCCATACATGTCAAAACTTATAACTTTCTACGGTCACAATGAAGACATTTCCAAATTTTCCATTTGGATTTGCAAAATTGGCTTTTTCATAAAATTGAGTTTTTTTTTAATTTTTATATCTTTTTTCAATCTCTACATTATTTTTGAAATGTTTCAATTTTCTACATTCATAGAATTTGAATTTGAATTATATAATTGAGCTTTAGATTTTAATTTAGACTTTTTCTTGTTATATCTTTTGTCTATTATTTTTCTTCTTATAAATAATCCTTCAAAATATAGAGCCTTACTATTTGATCTCTTTCTCATCTAATTAATTAAGAGAGCAATAGTGAATTTTTAAAATTTTATTGTATTAATTTTATATAACAAAAAGATGACCAAATGTTCAAATAATAGAGGCAATAAAGTCATTAGTAACAAAATTTTATCCTCATCATCTAATTTAACATCAATGCTTGTCAATTTATAGAAAATCCTATTAAAAATATTTAAGTAATCAAGTATGCTTGTATTCTCTTTTATGCATAAAATATGTAATTGTTGCCACATGTATAGTTAATTTGTCAATGACTTTGTCAAATATAAATTTTTTAGTAGCATTTGTAGCTTTAGTGTCAAACTTTTGTTTATAGTATTATACAACATGCCATCTACAAGACTCAAATAAATTATTTTTATCTCTTTTGGTTAATTTCTTCTCATTTTTTGTCACTCTTATTTGTAGGCTTCTTTTTTTATTGTATAAGTAAAAATTTAACTGCCATAATCTAAAATTATTTTTTTCTTTAAAATTCTATATCTTAATTTTTCATTTGAAATTTTGCCTTATTGCATTGCCTCAATCTTGCTTTAATATCAATTATTGGAGGATTTTACATAAAACTACACACACATTAAAAATAATATATGGAACAAAATTATTTTACTAACATTTCAACCAACATACATATAAAATGATAAGTCTATAATGATAAGTACTAGAGTTACTAAAAACTCAAATGACTTTTCAAAATACATTTCAAATGGCCACCAAATAGGGTATACAAAGTTGTGTTTTAATACACCTACTTGATAAAATGATTTATAAAGATCTAAGATATAAAAGAACAGCTCAAGTACAAGTTTAATAGATATTTCTTAAAAACTTAATAGATTCTAAATAAAGCTTAGTTGAAAAGTTTATATTCTATGGTATCTTTTGTAATAAAAAGACTTCTATTGTCTTGATAGGGCCATAAATGGATCAAAATAAGATAGAAAATATTTTAAAAATAATATAATTATCTCTAGGACAAAATTATGAGTAGGTTCTTGCAAAATTTATCATAAATAATAAGATTGATATCTATGAGATAACCATTTATGAGACATAGTTGAATTTTAACTTAAAGCACAAAAATAAGGATCTATTACAAATAGAGGTTCTATTAAAAGATTAGGAGTGCATTTTAAAAAATAAGATTTTTTTAGAAAATTTCAACAATATAAGAATTGTGAGGTTATAACTTAGACAATACTTGTAATGATGCAAGCATAGTTAAGATTTTGTTGGCAATTAAGTTTTAAATATAATAAAAATTAATAAAAATTATGGAATTATATTTTATATTTTGTGCTTGATTTACAATTGAATTTTTGTAATTGTGTAGATGTAAAAGTAAGACATGTGATTCTTAAGTTTTGTATTCTTTTGACAATATAATTAGAAGAGGTTTGATTGCTTATATTAAGAAGCACAAGAATTAGACAACTCAATGTCAATCACAATTTTTTTGATATTTTAAGATCTATAATTTGAATGAAGCAAAAATTTGAATTTATGATAGAACACACCACATCTAACCCTCATATTAAGTTTGAGTGAAAGTTAATTGATGATTTTAAAAAATCAACTACTAGAATTCTTCATCAAACTCAAAATAGGAAGTTAAGCAACATTAATATGAGTTTTATTGTAATAATTAATAATTTATAAGCTAAATATATTTTAGACTTTATAAATGAGTATATATCTTAAAGATATATCACTACACAAAATCAAAAGTTAATCCAATAATTTAATTAGGAATTATATTTTATTATAACTTACTAGTTATAATTTAGAATATATTAAGGATTTGCTTAAGGTTTGATAGAATTTATTAGGATTTATTTAGGATTTTTAAATTTTAAGATTTAAGATTTAATAAGCTTCAAGTTTTAAGATTTGATAGGATTTAGGATTTAGGATTTGATAGTATCTAGGAATTAGAATGTATAGGGTATAGGTTTTAACATTAATATGATATAAGATATAAAATTGATAGAATATAAGATTTAGGATTTCTTAGGTTACAAGTTGCTTAGATTTAGGATTTCTAAAAGAATTAAGGTTGCTTAAGAAGAGTGATTTTAAGCACCTTATTTATTTTATTTTAAGATCATTATAGGCTATAGAATTTTTTCTTCTACAACTAAATATTTTTTATATTTTATAACTAAATTTCATGTTACATAACAATGAGCTATAAGAGCATTGCCCTTGGCTTCCCTTAGAACATCCATTGCCACATTTAATTAAATGCAAGGCAAGTCTAGCATATTATACATACATATATTAATTAGACAAAATAATAAGATATTTCTATAAAAATCATATAATTTTGATTTGACTTAGTAATTATATTTATTTTTAGTATTTTCTATAAAAATTAAAATATATTTTTTTATAAAAAATATTTAAAAATTAAATAAATATATAGTATTAAATAAATAAAATATAATTTTATATATAGCTAATGCAATTAAAATAAATATAATTTTCATATTTGCTTTAGAAAAAAATAAAAAAATAAAATAAAAAGATATTAAAATTTTATTAAAGAGAATTTAAAATAATAATAATAATAATAATAATAATAAGATATAACAATGGTTGTATACGTAATGATTTTGAATACAATTATAGATACATTTTTTTTAAAGAATTATTGTCTATACCTCCAAAACTTACATATCTTTGTATTATTTAAATTTACCACCATCTTTCTATTGTGTATTTTTAAAAAAAAATTAAAATATATAAATAAATAAATAAAATTATTTATATCTAAAGATTATTAGTAGATGAAAGTTTAGAAGTTTTTTAAAAAGTTTATCTAGCCGCCTTATGATACATGTACAAGAGATATAATTCTTAGGCATCAACCGTATAGCTGCATCAACAAGCTTCTATTCTAAGAAATTATATTTATTATTATTAATATATTTTAACAAATATCTTTCAATCTCTAATGGTTAGAATTAAATTTTAATAATTATAGATTACTTTGTTAAAATAGCTAATATCTTCTACAAAATAAGACAATTTTTGTGAAGAATTTTTTAATTTTTTTATATTATCTATCATATTTATAGAGTTTCAAGAGATATTATATCGAATTCGAATTTAGATTTATATTAATTTTTTTGTAACAAATCATCTACAAAATAATGGTTAAATTTAATGTATTAATCAAATTTAAAGTATTATTTTTTGTAGAATGTAAACTATTAAAAAAATAATTAAATGAATCTCTTGTGATTTCTAAAATCTTAAAAAAATACATGTTTATTTAATAGAAGACATACACACATACACACACACACACACACACACACACACATATATATATATATATATATATATATAGTTTCTTAATTGTCTTTTTACTATTTGCAAGAAAATCTTGTATTTAAAAAAAATTAAAAGTATAGTTGTAAAAAAATTGATTAATTATCTAATAATTATCTAAAATAAACTTAGAATTTATTTTTAAATAAAATATATTTAATATGAAAATTTCATATTTTTTTTAATTTTATAAAAAATTTAATATAAAATGTATATATATATATATATATATATATACAAACAAATCAACCATTAAGAAAGTTATATCTTCAAGAGTTGGAATTATTTTTAATTATCTATCATATAAAAAAATTAATTTTTATCTTCAACTTTGACTTAAAATGAAATCTGATTTTTCTTTTTCTTTTTCTTTTTTTCTCTTGCAAGTCTATTACAAGCATATATTTAAAAAAATAAAAATAAAAATAACTAATTTTATAATTTTTCTATTACTAGTTCTAACTATAATAAATATAAATCATAATAAATATAAATGATTTTTGTATTTTTTACGATATTTAATTAATTAAGAAATATATAATATAAATAAATAAATAATCATTTAAATCAACCAACAAACCAATAAAAGTTATATATTTTTATTAATAATTCTTTTGTAAGTTAAATCCAATGTATCTAATAAATTATTGATTATATAATATAAATATAATTAATAAAGTAAATTTAATAGAATTTTTTTTATCAAGTTGTATATAAAAAGAAAAGATATGATGTTTTTAAAATAAAACAAGATATCATAAACATCAAGAATGACCTTGATATGAGTAGCATTGGCATAGAAATTTTTAAGAAGTTTCTTGGACTTTGGTTATACTATTGAAAATTGACAACATTGAACTTTGTAGTTTTGTGGTTACATTTTACAAATGTTTTAAAGATGTCAATTCAAACTAAGATATTGGAATAAATTCACCAATATTAAAATTGAAATTAAACAAGAATGGCCTTGAAGTAACATTTAAGACATAGAGAATAATGGTTTAATTAAGAATAAAAGATAAAAAAAATTTATTTTAGTGAAATATTAATTGTGAGGCAATTATGGTTGTTACAAAGTAGTGATATGAAAAATATGTAAATGAGAGTAAAATTTTGGTTTTAATCCAAAAAAAGTTAGTCAATTGTGTGCAATATATATATATATATATATATATATATATATATATTGGACATAGATTCGATGTAGATATAAATAAAGTTGAACATAAATTGATTAAATATTAATACTACGAGTAAGTTACATGTATGGATTGGTGATAACAAATTATAACTAAGTTATTTAAGGATTTTTTTTAGTAAAACTTATAACAATTGGTAAGAAAAAGAATTATTATTTTCTTGTTTTAAAAAAAATTAAAAAAGAAAAGAAAAAAGAAAACACATATAAGTAACATAAAATTAGGACTAAGACACAATAAATTTGTGTCTCATATATAAGTCTTTATATAGTAAAATCAAATAGAATAAGTTCCTTCAACTAACTTAATAGAGCAAGTAAAAGAAACTTGCATAGAAATAAAGGATTTTTTTGAATTTTAATAAAATAATGTTGAATAAATTGTATTCTAACATTACTTTGAAACTATCTAAAATAGTTTGGTAATCAATACTTAGAAATAAGATTCTAATTTAAAACCATGGTAAGGCAAATAGTAGGAATATGTTTTTAGAAATAAATTATTAAATGAATTTAATATTTTATACCACTAATATTTGAAATCTCAAAAATTATTTGATATAATGTCCAAGTAATGATTAATGTATACACATAATTCAGAAAGAAAGCCAAAAAAATATTCACTTAATCAAATACTAAATATATTATATGAAATGCATATTTTGCATTTGTAACTGCTGAATATGTAACATGTAGAAAATGTGTTTGGTGTAAAGATACAAATTACATAATAAATTATTGAATTAGTAAATTAAAGTAAATAAAATATGATAACATAACAAAACATAAGTATGAAAGTTGCTATTAATATTTTTAATATTTATACTACAGTCATATTCTTAAATATGTGGATTGATGTTTTATAAATGGATGCAACACTCTTTACATATTTTTTGTCACTTATATAATTTGCAAGTGTTTTTTTTTCCCCTTAATATTCATATTTAATTGAAGTTTCCTAGAAGCAAATCTGATGCCCAAACTTCTATTGAAAACAATCACATTACATTATTACTTTATATTCTCCACATTTTTCTTTGATACTCCCTTTGTTTGTCATATACAGTTCATTTTGACAATTTTATTTTCTTTTGGAAAAAGAAACATTCAAAGCAGCAATGTAGAAAACTCGTCAAGGCTACAAACATATGGATTAAATATCTGATTAGTTTTCTAGGTAATATACAATGAAGAGAGAAACCTGATTTTAAAATGAAGAATTCAAGGAAAAAAATATCTTAATTTTGAAATTGCATCGTCGTATTGCAACTAACACATTGTCACAGTGGAGTTGCCGAGTGGAGCAAGGAGCAAATCAAACCGAAACCCTAAAATAGAACTCTTTAAACCCAATATCGATGGTTAAAGCAAACTGATCAGCCAATAATTTACTACAGTTCCGATTGAGAGTCTTACGATTTCATGGTCTTGAAATTTCGGTAAACAATTGATCAAACGCACACTAAGGATCTGAGTGATTGCGCAATTTTGAACTCACACTCAAGTTGATAGCCTGCAGATTACAAATCTATGTCACGAAAACCCTAATTTGCGTAATATCGAGTTCAAATCTGTACACAAATGTGTGAACTACCGCAATGCTTCCCTTAATTGTCTGTGAAAAAGCATTGCTACAACACAATAACAAGCAAATCGCAGCAGCAATAGAATTCTCGAGAGCTTGCAGTGGATACATTTGGAGTGTGCTGTCGTCTGCACTACCTTAAGACTGCGGCTTGCGAACCTTGAGCAACTCAATGTCGAAGATGAGAGTTCCAAGAGTGTCGCCCTCCCCGTTGGCCAGCCGGGTCTGATTGAAAATGGTGGTATACAATCTCTGTCTATCGAAGTAGTCAGGCGGGATAGGACCTTGGTTGGTGTTCTGGTACCCTTGCGAAGGCGGAATCACCACCCGGCGCACCCCGCCTTCCTTCATGCTCCGAACTGCAGAATTGATCCCACTAATCACATTCTCGTCTCCCAATGTAAACACGTATGGCTCCGGATTTCCGAAGAAATCCTTGTGGTCATACGTGGAATCAAAGCGCCACCCTTGCTTCGCCCCTAAGCGGCCGTAATAATGCACCTCAACCTGGTCACCGTCATCCGGCGTCGCCCCCATACCCTGCCGAATGTCCAGCGCCTTCACCCCACTCGACCCCTCCAGCTCATAAAACTTCGGCGGCGGCTCTCTCACTTTCTCCTTCTTCGCGGCGCATTCGCCAATTCCCGCACCAGAAACTAGTGACACGGCTACAATCCCCGCGCCACAACCCGCTCGTAAGAGCACACTCCGCCGCGACACAGGCTCCGATAACTCCTGACACTCCGGATTGACAGAGCATGTCGGTGAATATGTGACAGAAGAGGTTCTGGATCTCGCTGTTCGAGAGCACGGGACGAAGATACCATTACAGAGGGACGATGCAGCGCCCAAGCCTAGCATCGCCATAGCCGGACAGCTCGAGATTCAGACCAGAAACAAATAGCATGTATACACTGCTGAATCCCTGGATAAGCTTAAAAAAACACACACCACTGGAAAGCGAGTGTCAGCTATCGTCATTCCGTTTGTGATAGCGCAGCTTCACAAAATACTTTCATGGTTTGTGCACTAAAGACAACACTTCCATGTCTGCCACAAGATTGTAGGTGTCTGGAATGTGCACTTTGAGCTCCGCCGAACCCCATCTCGGCGTCCGCCATTGGTTACAAGTGCGCTTTGAGATGGAGAGCTACGATGCAGGATCATAACCCGGTAGATTAGAATTACGAACAACCTTGTCTCACCAATCATCTCCAACACCGAGCTCTTTAAATTAGTTTGCAGATCCTCGAAGATGCGATTGATTGCCCATCATCGCCATCGAGGCTCTTCCTGCTCTCACCGATTCTTCATTCCGCATACATGTGACGAGGCAATTTTTGTTTTTCTTGTTTTTTTGTTTTTGTTTTGAGGGATGGTGATTAAGTTTTGCTGAATCACACAGTGTTTGTTGCTGTTTAGTGATGTTTGCTTTAGCAACTTTTAGTGAAGGGATGAAAATAGGAGTGTGCAGGATTATGGAGTTGGGTCCAAGCAGTAAAACATTTTTGTGATTTACATTTGACACAGGTTTCCAACAAAGCAAAGTGTAATTGTTAGTCTTGAAACATAATTGAATTTTTTTGCAACAGGCATTGAGTGTAGCTCATGTATTCTTAATTGTAGAAAATTGAAAATATGGTTTGTAAACATTGTAGAAAACCAACTCCACAAATATAAATATAAATATATTGACAAATTTATTTGCTACATACACGCTATATTACAAACAGAAAAAGCTAGAAGTGTAGGAATGACAATGGCACAGCACATAATTCAAGACTTTGTGTCATGTTTACTCTTGTACCTTCAAATTAAAGATTAGATAATAATAACAATAATTCAAGCGAGAGAATTCTCGTAATCATTTCATGTATATCCAACTTCAAAAATCTTAAAGTTCTTTTCTTTTCTTTTTGTAAATTTAAAATGAAGAAACATGCAGTCATTTTTAACACATCTTGTGAGAAGAATTGAATTGGGTAAAGACAGCTTTAATCCCTTCAGTACTTGTATGTTTCCTTGCTAAAGTAACAACTTGTTGTTTGAGCTTCTTGTGACTGAAGTCTAAGATTTTAGAATTGTTTTTCATATGAAAACATCTTATTTTTTTCTTTGTATATTTAAGCTCATAAAATCTTCTCTTAAAAATTTCAAACACATTCTTAAAACAGTAAAAACCAAATTAAATAAAAACAAAAATCAAAGTTATTGACATAGAATATTCTATACTAAATATACTTTTTAAAAGAAATTATATTTTTCATCATTTTTTCAAAAGTACCTGTATCATCAATGAGGCAAGAATTTTCAAATGGTGCAAGAGGTTTGTAGTGGTTGAATAGAGTTGTGTATAAGAACAAGCAACTTTTATTCTCATCAATATGAATTGCCAAAGACTATCTTTATTAAAGATAGAAATGAAAAAATTATAAATACAAAAATGAGAGAGTGGCTGTAAGAAATAAGATTTTTGAACCCTTACAATAATTCTAAATATTGACAAATATATAAATTCCTTAGAATTCATTAAAAACAAGTCCAATCATCATTCTATTAACATGTACATGCCATGAATTAAGTAGTACAAAAGTTACTTATTCCAATTAAAGTATGCATTAAAAAATATTTGATTGTGTGAAGGTTTAAAAGATATTTTAAATTTGAAAAGGTCATTCTTTAGAAAGAATTTATGTTTTTATAAAAACTTATTTAGGTTGAAAAAAATATAATTAAACAAAGTAGTTTCCAAATCTAACAAAGTGTGATGTGGAGATAGTAGTATGCCACTATATTCTTGTGTAGTGATATAAGAATATAGAAGAGAATCTTATTTTTTGTGGTTTACATTAAGCTGTAACTATTAATGATTTTGATAAAATAATAATGTAATAAGATTTGCCTTTGTTTCCTCCTAATCTTAGTTAGATTCTTATTTGATCTCAAATTTTTTTTATTATTGGCAAGAAGCAACTATGCATCATCAAATCTTGTTCAAGCAAATACTTTGTTAAAAAATATTTTTATTTTAAAATAATATTTAATGGTAATTAAAAAGTAATTTAAAGAATTATTTTTATTTTTAACAAAAAATTTTAGTGTTGCAATTTTTCACTTAACATTATCAAATTCTAAGAATTAATCAATTGATACTAATATATATATATATATAATATTTTAAATTAGTATTAAATATATATTTATTTTACTTAAAAATTATTATAGAGATATATATATATATATATATATATATAAAAACTTTCATATAATTTTCTTTAAATTAGAAATAAATTTATCTAGAATCTTAGAATTAAACTTCTTAGATTCTAGATAAATTATCAACTGAGTATCAAAAAAGCACAATTCATTTGCAGTGATAGGTTTGCGAAGTCTTCGGTATGTGAGTATTTTCCATACTTCTCTTAGTTATTTTCATTTTGCTGCAATCCACAGTTTATCACTTTGGTTTATTGCTTGTTGGATTAGAATATGTAGGTTAAATTGACACATTAGAATAATTTTAATGAGCAACAAACTAGAATAACATTAAGCATGTTAGAACTTTCGTAACTTGAATCATCCTTCTTTTAAACAAGCCATTGGCATCTCTGCGATAATCACGAAGAGCAAACAGTTGTAAACCTGCTTCACTTCGCATCACTTTGCTGAATCTCCTTTTTACTTTAGGTTGCACTACATTTCGAACTACTGTACAAGCACATATCTCAAATGTAAACACTGCATAGAGGATTATGAACATTACACACACACACACAAATCTGTAACGTTAAGACTCGAGTCTGCACATGATCACGCAAAGGAGAAACTTGCAATCAATGTATGACCTACAGGACAACATAATAGTGCACAAGGCTGACACAGTACAACTTATAAACAGCAATGAGCCTTGTACATAGTCTTGATGCGGAGACGTACATAGAGAGATCAGTAGTCAATCAGCACATTAGATTTTGAAAGAGAAACGAGACTGCTCACGACTATTGTCCACTGATCACTCAAAACCAGCACTGCAGCTAGCAATTTAAGCATCATGCTTCATCTCCGATCAAGAGAGGTTCAACCACCACATCAGGCACTCAGACTTCGAAATTGGTATGTAACTGTAAATGTGTGGGGATGCAGGCACCTCCTTCAGCCCTACGCTCAAGAACGATGGATTCAGGCCACATGCACACCGAAATTGGTGGCGGTTGGCCACAGACCGAGGACAGGTCTCGAATATCCAGGAAGATTCCAACGAGTAAACATGGAAATTTTCATGGATGATTAACGATGCGTCAATAGTGCTCGCTACACTACCACTGCCATGTATCAATCTAAACTACAAGCCCCGAGGGATCCCGAGAAGCAAACACACTCCCTTAGACATGATAAGTATTCTTGGATCTGTTTGTGAGGCTTCAATGTAGAATGCCAGCATATGATGTTGGGCATAAACGATTTCATATGATTTTACTATTCAGCAGGGGGAACTCCAGCAGGAACAGTTCCAGGCACGCCAGGGCTATGGCAGATGAAACCTCTACAGATTGAAAGGTAGATGACGAAGGCAACTATGATGATGAGGACTAAGACGAGGAGTTTCAGTCTGAAGTGTGCACACCACGCCCTGCGCCGAATCTGATTACCCTGCTTTTGGAAGACATTCGCATTGGAGTGAAGATTATCTGCCTTGCCAACGAGAAGATCGATCCTCTCGTTTCGGTCAAGCACCTTCTCGATGTTCACCATCATGATCCCCTTCACCTCCGCGACTTGCGACTTGATTTTCGCCATTTTCTTAATCTCTTCCGGGTTGGCGGCAACAAAGTCCATGTGCTCCTTCAACTTCGGCCCGAACTCCGCATTGAGGCTATTAGCGGCCGCGAGATCGGCCCTTCCGCCTTGATACCGGTGCTTGAAATCATTCTTCACGCGGTCTAAGAAGGCGAACGCAATCTGGCGGCTGAAGTCCTCATCAGCCACCGCTAGAAATGTGAACCCATCCTCAACAAGGAAATTGAACGTGTGTCGATCGCATACGTAAGTGTGCTTGTTGTTACCTCCAGGCAGCTTTGCCAAACACTGCACCGCAATTTTGTTCACGTTTCCGGAAACCGCCGCGTACTCAGCTAGAACAGTCGTCCTTCTCGACACAAAACTATATATCAAACCCTCATCCTCCATCTCGCTCCACGTCTTGTCTTGAAATCCCCAAGTCCTTCAGCCTTGTATTGTCCCACGCCCACGCATCAAGAAGCACTCAGCTACTCCCTCATACTGCTAGAGTTGTCTAATCTTTTCCGTGAAAATCTAAAATATGCAGATAATCCTTGGAGAAGGACAAGAACAAAAAGCTAAAAAAAATAAAATAAAATAAAATAAGCTAACTAACTAACTAACTAACTAACTGGTACAATTAATGCACACAAACTGAGGATTCTGAACTACTAAGATTGAGCAAACAGCGAGAGATCCCCCACCTGCGAACTGCTCACAAGCATATACTCGCACTCTGACAGAACCAGGATCTGTGGATCAAGATCACTATCAACGCTGAACCGACCCTTGACTCTAGCTACCAGCCGAGCAGGAACGACAATGTCACAAGTTCGAACCAGCCTTTGATGATTTTCGGTTTCCATTTCCGCAAGTTGCATAACCGTCCGACTCGGGACTCCACTTGAGATGGTACCGGAAAACGGCTTGCAAGGACCTTCAGCTTCAAATTACAGGCGATTGTATCCGCCGGATCGTTCCCGGAAAGCTTGCTAAATAGCACACACTTTACTACTAGGAAGCTCATTTGGAAGCACATTCGCCCTTGTTCATTGAATATTTCTGTTTGGAAGTCAAACCTAGACACGTGTTAATAAGTATTATCTTCCTCGGACGAGTCCCTGCATACGTTACCTTCATTTACAAGGAATTCTAAAAGATAGAAACATGCAAGGATGCTGTCGTCCAGTGTAATATTAGCAACTTTTTTAACTAAAAGGACGCCATTCAGGGAACTGGATGTTAGGAGTTGCCTGTATTAGTTACTTTAGGAGCAGTTTTGTAGGACCCAGTTTAGATTTCGATGCATTGCCACCAGCCATTAGACCTGTCTAACCTTCACTTGTATAACGAATTGGGCATATGCTGCAGTGGGGGAAAAGCATTGATCAACTAAGTTTTATTCAGTAGACTCAACAGGAACGTGGGTTCACAGCTTGATTTCCAAGCTTTGATTCACAAGCAAAGCAAATGCAGAAGTTACTTGACTCATTGGTTCACATACTGGTGATGACCTATTTGGTTCCTCGCAGTAGAATCAGCAAATCTCCTTATTGTGATATAAGCAATGTATTATCATAAACATGGTACCGAGTTTGAACAACAATAGCGTGCAACTACATGTGCCTCAGTTTGAGTATGGTACATGAAGCATGTTTGCTTGGAGTTGAAGTTAGACAATATTAAAAAGTCATTATGTTGCTGTAGTTTTTAAGCTCTTTATAGCATAGAAAAAAATATGTTGTAATTTATTTTTACCTACAATTATATATTTTTAATTATGTTATAAATGTAGAAAAAAATACAAAAGCCACTAGAGTTGATAACGTTGCAATCTTCACATTTCAAACTTAACAAAATTATTTTATGTAATTCATACATACTATCTATATGTCGATTAGTATCTTATTTTAATTTTAATATTTATGTCCAATAAATCATCATAAATTTTTGTAATTTTCTAAAAAACAAATAATATGTTCTACATTTTTTTAAGGTTTTAGAGAGATGTGAGGTAAATTAAACACACCCTCAATGGGTGGTTTAAATTCCTATACAAGCTTAATTGGTTTGATTATTAACTTGAATTTGATTTGCGTTTGTTTTATGTCCAACTTAAATACTTAGAAGATTTCTTCAATTATATTGTATAATATAAATTTATATTATTTTATATTATTATCTTTTTATTATTATTTATATTATATTATTTTTTAATTTTGATCTTATTTTTAAAGTTATTTTATTTTTATCTTGATTTATTTTCTATCATTTATATTATATTATATTATATTTTTAAATATTTAATTTATTTAATTTATTTAGTTATTTTAAAAAAAATTAAAAGTTAAGATTAATAAAAGTATAAACTAACTAAAGTAACTATCATAAAAATAAATCAAAGAAATTATAGGTACAAAAATTAATTACCTAGGTAGAAGTAAAAGAATAAAGAATAACAAATAAAAAATAACAATTAAATTTTAACCAAAAGATAAAGGTAACAAATTACATCAAGCGTCGTCCAATCCAAGGACAATAGACCTACTTCTACTCCAAAAATTGCAAAAAAATCATCAATACTCTAATGCATGTGAAATTTTAAAAAAATGCTTCATGATACTCTTATCTTTTAAATCTTATGGCAACCCAATACTTGGGGCATGAGATATGAAGTTTCAAAGTCGTTCTATCTAAATTGATGGAGCAACAAACCTCCTAGTACTTAATAATCCACTAAAAATTGAGTAATAGTTGGAAATCTATGAATCAAGTTTTGCAACAACTAAAACTCAATAAGGCTTTCTATGCAATAAATCATAGAAAAATAAACCAAAGACCACCAAGATACAATTTTTGAAAGTTAACTTATCTAGACTGTCAAGGCAGTCAATTCCTTAGTACTTAATAAATCATCAAAAATTTATAATTAGTTAAAAATCTACAAATCAAGTTCTATAATAAATTAGACTTAATAAGACATTCTACACATTAACCACAAGAGAAAGAAATCATCAATCACCAAGATACAATTTTTTGAAGTTGACCTCCTGTGCTGCTAGAGGGAGTAGATCCCCCTCTCTTTGAAAATTTGTCAAAAATGCATCCAAGCTTCAAATACAGCATGTCTTATGCCGCTGGAAGGCTAATAAGTAAAGAAATCTATTCACTAAATTTTGCTATCAACCATAAAATATAGATAAATTGAGAGGAGGAAAACCAAGGCACACAAGAGAGAGAAAATAGATAGGTCTTTAGAAGTAAGGAGAATTTTTGGTATAGCTTTGCCAAACAAAATGGAAGAGAAAGAGAGAGAGGCTGCCCAAGGCCCTCTTATACAAGTGCAAGGTGGCCCAAGGGTGGTGGCTTCATCCCCACCCTTGAATCTAACAATCTCTAATCTAGATCAATGATCCAAAAGCATTCTAAGCTAAAATCCGATTTCAAGATTGAAAACGCCTATACCTAAAAATAAAATAATTTTTTGACAAAACTAACACCACCAATATATTCAAAACACAATTATATTCTAAAATCAATTATGTACGCATCCAAATCTAAGTTCAAACACATAAGTTGTAATCATTTTACTAATTGGAATTTTTTTATTATTACAATTTTACTAATATATTCCAAGAAAATTTTATTACTACCTTCTAATCTAAACTTAGATTACTAATAAAATTCTAAAATAAACTCAAATGATTTCTTAAACTTTATGCATTTTAATACAATAATTATAATCACCAAATGCCAAACAATTATGATTCACAATAATTTAAAGCTGATAATTTCCAAAAATTACCAAAATTTGTGTAATTCTAATTTTTAAGATTTTTTAAATTTTTTAACAATAAATTATTCTAATATAGTTAATCCTAGCTTCCTTGATGATAATTCTAATTCTAAAATTAGAAGATTTATTAAATATTTTTATTCTAGTATCCTAAGATATTAAAAATATAATTCAAATTTTTTATATTTTTTAAAATAGTTTTCAGAATATATTTTAAGGATTTTTATAAAAACAAATTATCAACTTGTAGAAACCATTATAAAGAATTGGAATAAGATTTAAGACCTTAAAAGATTTTTAAGCTAATTAGATTTTTTAAATACTATAGAAAAATAAAATTTATAATTTTTTTTATCATAAAAAATTAATAGAACCAATAATTAATATAAATCCAATGCACTAATTCTATATAGTTTGTAGTACCTTAGAAGAGGGTCAAAGGATAAAACTAAGACCTTAAGGCTTGTATATAACATCCTTTATATTGCTTGTAAGCTATTATAAAGCTCAAATCTTTGAATAGTTTTTTTTATTCTTCTTTTATTTTATTATTTTTTGTATCTTTTTTTTGTTCTTATTATTTTTTTAAAATCATACCAAATATAAAGAACAAGTCTTATGTAGGGCCATCTTGTAATTTAGATTAAAAGATAAATGTTATGCTTAAATTAATTTGTATTAAAATTATTTTTAAATTATTATTTTGGTATTAAGAATCTTACACGTCCAATTAAAAACCACTATACTATGATTTTTGAAAAAAATATTTTTTTAGTATATTTTTATATAATTTGGTTTATTTTATAGAAATTATAATATTTTTTATTATGATTATTTATTATTTTTTAATAAATTATATATATAATATTATATTTAAAAATTTATAAGTAATTAAATTTTAATATACATATGTATAAACGAATTACTTTTGTATTTTGTATCAATTTAAGTTTTAAAATTTATCATAAAAACTCTTTGGGAGGCATCTGCCCCATATAAACTAACCACCATGCAATGTCCCATCTCTGTTTTGGCAATTAAAATTTATTGTTTTAAATTATTTTTAATAAAAAAATATGTAAGATAATTAATCTTATTAAATAATTTTTTTTCTATTATTATGATGGTTATTACATAATTTTAAATTTAAATATCTAATTAAAATTAAGTTATAATTTTATGATTTTTTTTATTGTAGCCTATATATATTTTTCCTTATGGTTGTATATTTTATAATTTGTAGGTCAGTTAAAGAATTTTAGAAGATTAGAATAGATTTTTTTTTATATGTTGCATGATTTGATGATATTATGTGTATGGTATATAATGTATATAGTGGCATTTTTAATATCTTTTTTTAGAAATTTCATCTCAATGATAGTATTAGAAAATAAAATAAGATTCATTTTTTGAAATTTAAGTCTTAAGATAAAACTTGTAACATCTTTATATTATCTTTGTTTCAACAAATTATATATGGGTGTTTCAAATATAGTTCCAATTTAATTTATATAATAATCTTGTGGTTACTTGCAAGTTATTTGTACTATAAGTGTTTAAATAAGTAATTTTTATACTTATCTTAATTGATTTTCTTTTGAATAAATAGCCTATATAAGTAATTTAAAAAAGAGTTGATAAAATTCAAGATTGATTGTTATGTTTTATTTATATTTAAGAGCTAAGTGATAAGATTTTAAATATTATTTTTAGTTAAAAGACCTATATGAAAAGAATTAAGTGAATTTTAATTAGATGTCTTAAAATCTCACAAAAAAATCAATAGTAGTTAATTATCTTAAATTAATTAATATGCATTTGTAGTCCAATCTAAATTATTATTCTATTGATTTTTTAAATTACATACATCTATGCAACTAACATTCATCCTAGTTTATATAATGGATTTCATTTTAATTTTTTTTATCTACAAAATACATCACATCCAAATTGACAACTTCATTTAATTATTACATTCATTCAAAACTTTCATCTATTGATTTAATTATTCATCTAAATTAAACCTTTATATCCTTTTTAATCTTTCATCTAAAATACATCTATAAAAATTAACTAATGGTTTTACAAAATCATCCAAGTAAAGAACTAAGGATAGTTGGCACCTCAAAACCTAATGATGTACCCTCCTTCACAAAATAACATACCACATTTGCTACCAAGCTTTAAATTAAGTCTTATTAGTCTTGTTAGAAGGACAATTTGAAGGCACATCTATTCTCTAATATTCACCTTCAAATTTGCTTGGATGCCTCCAATATTATCCCTTAAAGTTGATGATCTAATTTATCAAGGCAACAAAATCTTTTTTACAAAATTGAGTGCTGCAACCTTGTCCTTGATTGCCATTCTGTAAACTTGAGTTTACTAGAATTCCAACTTTGGATGAAACCTTCTCCTATAAGATAAATCCTTGGATTGTCTTAGTCCTCAATATCTTGTCTTTCAAATTTGTATCTTTAATCATTAACTTTAATTTATTTAAATTTTCAAGACTTGATTCTAAATTTTGAGAGAGAAAAATAACTAAGACTAAAGCCACTTACAAAAGCCTAGAGAAATTTTTTCATAGCTTTGTCCACATACAAAAAAAAGATATCTCAACCACATGAGTATATGAGATTTTTTATACTACTATCTTAAGATCTAAGAATGGCGGCCACATCTCTATCTTTGAACTTCAAGGAATCCAAACCAAGATCCACAACTTTAATTGATTCAAAGATCAAAACCTAAGATCAAAGCTAATGGCCATCAAATGGATCTTAGAAATATTTTTTTGGCCAAATCTAAAAGATTTTTTAACCTATAATTCTCTATAAGATATAGTCTTAAAAAGCTATTACTTATATAAAAAGTATATCTTTTTATTATTTAGCTACAATTTGACAACTAATAGCCTTTATGTGATAGTTGATACTTTTTTGATGATATCTATGGATATGCTAATATGAAAAAAAGAAGACTCAAAAAAATATTTCTTTAAATATATAAAAGATTTTTTAACCTATAATTCTCTATGATTTGATGATAGTTTTTATCAATAAAATATTTTTTTAAGACAACAACATTATTGTAGAAGATGATAATGATGGTTCTTTTGAATTAGAAAGTGAGACCTTCAAATCAATGTATAAGAAGCCAAGTATAATGACCAATGACTATTTTTTTTAACAAACATCTAAAGATAATTTTATAAATATTTATCAATATTAATAAGTTGTTTACAATCTTATACTTTTAAAGAAAATGATCATAGCTTTCTATTAAAAATTATAATTTAAGACATGATAGAACTTAATTCAAATAAATATGATGGTGTTATAGATTTTGTTATGAATATTATAGACTTAGTTGACAAATTGATTATACAATTACAAAGAAAAGTATTTTTTGGTCATGTTGTAGACTTAACATGTGATCTATGGATTTTGATTGTCTTATTGAATAGAAATATATACATTGATGAAACCTTTTATTTATTGTATTGGTTATAGAAGTTGTATAACACTAACAAAATTACACCTCATTGAGAAATGATTTGTAAGATATCTAGGAGCAATAAAAAAATTTTGGTGCACCTTCTATGAAAGTAGAATAAGTCTCATTTGATACTTCTTTTATATGGATCAAATAAGATTAAAAAAAGACCATAAAATACTATTGGAAGTCAAAATTTAAAAAAAAAAAAAAAAAAAAAACCTTATAAATAACAACTTAAATATCTAATATTTTTTTAAAGTGACTTAAAATATTTAGTAGATTTATTGCTCTATGAAGAAAAAATGGCTTTTAATAAAATACTTGATAAAAGACAATGAATGAATACTAAAATTAACAAGAAATAGATTTAATAAAGGAATTCTTATGCTTAATTCTATTATATAAAAATTAAAGTAATTTAGTGTTTCTTCTAAGGAATTCAAAAGATTTAATAGATACTAAATACAGGCTTTGAAGCCAAAATAAAGATACAAAAATAATAGAAGGCTTAAGAATAAATTTTAAATATTTTTCATTTGGAATAAAAGATATCAGTATGTTTAAATGTCAAGATATCATAATAGACTAAATGAATTATGTTCAATAAATAATTTTAAAATTCTATAAATATAATAAATTAAATATTATTATAATTAAAAATTATTCCATAGAATTTTTGGATATCAAATTAGTAGAATTCCTTAATGGTGAACATGTCTCATTTGTACTAGTTTTTGTTAAAAAAATTATATATAGCAACTAAAAAAAGAAAAATATATATGATATTTGTAAAAAAATCAATTGATATAATTAATATGATATGTATATAGTATCAACCTCTAAGGATATTTTTTAGGTTATTTTCCATATTAAAGTGTTTAATAATTAATGGATTTTTTAATTAAAATACTGCCAATTGATTCTTTAATGTCAATTTTAAGTAAAATGCTATATCTTAGAATATTAACAAGTTTTAGAATGACTTCTTTTAATAATGTAAGTTTTTATTTTTTGGCTTTAAGATTATTATTTTAGAATTTAGATATTTTAAATCAAGTATTAGTGAAATTAGATTTTTATGAATAATATATTTATAATATCATTATTTTAAATTAAATTTATTCTAAATAACAAAACCACATTTAGAAGATATTGCAATAATTAAAGCAATATAGTTTGAAGTTTTATCTAAAAAAGTATATATATTTTTAGCCAAAAGTCAATTACTTACAGCAAATAATCTAATTAAGAAGATTGTGTATTTTAGAAAGAAAGATGGCATTTACAGTTGTATTTTTAAAGTTTATTAGTTTCAACAAGCTAAAAATATCTTTAGACTTGGATAATTATTTTTATAGATTTATAAGATTATTCAAAAATATTGCTTATCATTTAATAATATTAATAAATAATAATTCTTTATAGGTTCAAAAAAATTATTTAGAAATCATTTTTCAAATCATTGTTTCTTATTTGTATTATATAAAGACCATAGGAAGTAGTTTTATCAATTATACACCAATTTAAGTAATTTAGATATTTGTGCCATTATAATATAAGATAATAATAAAATAAAAAGCTAAATAAATATAAATATAGTTTTATATTTAAGTTATTTTAATAATATTTCAGAGGATTAGTTTTGTTCTTTTGAAAAATGAAATATAATAGCCATGCATGTCCTTGCCTAGATGGTGTATAATAATAAATAAAAAAATAATGCATACATGGAATACAAGTAGCAAAAATAACAGAGAAGAAGATAGATTATTGTGGCATAAATTAGTTTATTAGATATTTCAAGAAACTATTTTGTATATCAAATTATAGATTTTAAAGAAGACAATATAATGGTAGGATTTAGAGGCATCAAAGACATCAATAAGGATGCAAGCTTTGAGAGATTTTAAATTTTTTGTAACAAATCATAATTAATCATTGCATAACATGAAAAGGCTACATTAAAATATATAAGTAGATTAGCTTTATTATACAAATTATTAGGATAAAACTATAGAAATTTAGAATAAAAAAATACTTCACAAGATTAGAATTTTTAATTATCATGGCTTATTATAAACTACCACTTTAATAAGCATGCATTACTTATATCTTTTTTTTTACTATCTCATATTTCATCAACATCTTGTAATATTTTAATTTTTTAAAATAACACCAACTAATAATTTGAACTAGATATTTTTAATCTTTTATATAATAATATAATTTATAAGATAAAAATATCTTTTGGTTGGAATTTAATAGCATAAAATAAAATAATAAATAAATAAATAAATAAAAACTTTGACATGAACAACCTTGACATGTCTTATTTTTAAAAAATTAAAAAAAACTATGTATTATTTTTGGTGATCTTACTTCTATCATGATTATTTTTCTTAAGGTATTTTATATTATATCATATTTATCTTTAATGTAGTTATGATGGTATGGATTACTACACTAGTCACCATGAAATATAACTACACATTGTAATCATAGTGGTGTTAGTACCACTATTACATAGTTGCTTTGATATGTATATATTTATATTAGACTATTAGTTCCAATATTTTTATTTATGCCTTATAACTAGTGTTTTCTTAACTTTAAGTGTTGTTCTATTAATGTTAGACTTATTTTTTTCTTGCCACATCACATTTTGTATATGATATGTAATTGGACAACAATCTAATAAATTTTTTAACCTTATTAAATATAAACAAGTATTTTTATATAAGACAATAACTTTAATGCACCAAATCTTTTTGGCTCAAATATCATATATTATATAATCCTACAGCAAAAGCTTGATCTTACTTATATAAGTCTTATTTAAAAGAAATTTAATAATATATTTAATCTACTCTTAAATATTAGTTTTTATCCATAAATTTTAATATTCAACTTTTTTATAATTCAAAAATATATTTATTTTTATTTTTATTTTTATTTTTTTCATATTTGCTATATTATGTCAACATAATTGAATTATATGAGATTTAATGTCTTTATTCATTCTTCAAGGTTTTTTTTGTTTGTTTAGTATATAGATTTTTTTTTAGTTTATTTGATTTTAAAATTAAAAAAATCTTTTAAAAAAAATTAATCTATTGAAAAATACATATATTTATTATATTTATATTTATATTTTTTGATAAATCAAACATATATACTTATATTTATTATTCATGTAAGTATTTAGGTATTATTAATTTATTCATTAATAAAAATATTATGAAAATAGATTGAACAAGAACCATTATATTAATAATTGTCAAGATTTGGAATTAAGTAAAGATAAAATTAGATACTTTGTGGACAAAATAAAAGAAGATAATATTAATTTATTCAAAAATATTAAATATAAATTAAATATAATTTATTTATTATTAGATTAAATATATAAAATATATATATTGGACCAAACTTTTATTTGTTTAGATGTGAATAATTTTAACATAGAACAAATATTCAAAATCCTTTATTTTATTAAATTGCTTTAGACTCTCAATTGATCAAATGCCAACTAAAGGTGTAGTATTTAAAGAATTTAGATAGGAATTTTTAGATAGTAAATTTATATATATATTATTAAATATTTAATAAAATGATATTAAAATTTAAAAACTATCTATAAACATAAGGAACATATAAATTGAAGTTACTATGAATAAATTATACGTATTTAATTATTGAAAGAAAAATTATATATATATATATATATATATATATATACTCACAAAAATATTATAAGATTAAGTTTATATTTAATTAACATCTTAAGCTCTACCAAAGCTTGTAATGTAGTATAAAGAGCATCTTATAAGGGCATTAAAATCTAAGTGTTATACTAATGTATTTGGATTTCTATTATTTATTGGTGATAATATTTTTTTAATAATAATTTTTTTATTTGGTTTTGACCTCACAATAGTGTCTAAATACATTTAATTGGTCTAAAAACCTTATGATGGCTTCAAATCTTAATCCAATTTTCTATAGTAGCTTCTATAAGTTGATCAAGCATTGTCTTGGTAAAAATTGATTTTTTTTCAAAAATCTATCAAGTATTTTTACACTTTTTGGTGATTTGAATAAAAAATTAACAATAAAAATCAACTAATTTTTTATTTATTTAATATTGAATCTATAAAAATATTTTGGAGACATAAAAATAATAAATATCACATTAAGATTTGGTCTTAAGATCTAAATATGAATATTAAAAATAAAATAAAAAATAAGATAATAAATTAATTAAACAATGATTGATTATTAATACTTACTAAATCTTAAAAATAATAATTTTTAGGCCGTAAAACTCTCAAAACCATAAGAAAACTTCAAATTTCTTAAAAACACTCAAAATACTTATGGAATATATTTTCTAATTTCTTTTATTTTAAAAATCTTTAGAATTAAACTGCATTGGTGGAATTTATATTAGGATATAATTATAAAAATCAAAAGAGTGAAACGACACACTAAATAATAATATTTTATGATCTAATTTTGTTTTTGAAAAATAGAAATCTAAGTTAGAAAATTTAGTTTATTGTGTATTATTATAAAAATATGAATTTTTAATATGACATATTAAATATTTTAAAAATCTAAAGATACTTTTGACTTTAAAATGTAGTAATAAAATATTAAATTAATATGAATTTAGAATTAAAATTTAATTGAATAAATATAACTTTAAAACTTAGTTTTTTAGATATATTATGATTGTAACAAAAAATATATGCATATTTTTTGTTTTTTATTTTTATATTTTTAAAATAACAAGCATATAAATCTTGTAGATAAAGGATATATATATATATATATATATATACAATTAGGTGATAAAATAATTATTGTGGCAATAAATCTACTTATAATTTCTATTAAGTTATTACAATTAATACAATATCTTATCAACTATTAAAAAGTTAAAAGTATTTGGTAAAATATGTTACTAGTATATAAAAATTTATTTCTAGAAGATAAAAGTGTTGTAAGCTTTACAAGTTTAAATCAAGGTACTAAAGAGGAATTTAAATTTTATCATATGATTTAAATAAATTTTAGATAAATTTTTTACAAGTTATATAGTTGACAAAATAAAAACAAAAAAATCAATACAATAAGAAAAATTGTATTATTTAGATACACAACATGTATTTTTTGACATTAAAAGAAAAATACTATTAAAAATTGTGTTGTGCATTAAAAAAAGAGTAAAGGTTTCATTATAATATTTCTATTGTTCTTTAATAGTATTCTCTTATATCTTATTAATATTCAGTTCACAAAAAGTAATATTTAATTCATATGTCAAAATCCAAAATTGCAAACAAAATAATCATTATTAGCAAAGCTTTTAACAAAATTTAGTATCCAATTTTTTAAATGGACCTCATAAATTTTATACTACTTTCATAAATAAGTAGTGTAATTGGATCTAAATAGACCTCATAAATTTTAATATATAAGATACTTATAAATAGACCTCATAAATAAGTATTATATATAAATAGATCTTATAAATGAGTATTATATATAAATTTTAATTAGATCTAAATAGACCTAATAAATCTAATTATAAATAGAAAAAATAGAGAATTAAAAATATAATTTCTAATTATAATATTTTAAGATTTTTTAGATAATACAATAATAAGAAATAGCACAATATATGCATATGATAGAAGAGAGAAAATAAAATCTCAAATTGTGTAGAAGTGTGTTACAAGAAAAAAACTTATCAAAAAAATATAAGAAAAAAGTACTAAATGATAGTTTTATAAGGCTTAAGAGTATTATAGCTTATATGGCCTTTAAAAGATTGAATAGAAATGATTTAAGGATGGAAGTGTTACTCAATAAAGAAATTGATCTAATCAAATAAATAAATTTAATAAATAAAAAATAAAAAATAATTATATTTTTATTACTTATTAATTTTATTATACAGAAAAAAACAACATAATTAATATTTAGATAAGAAAATTTTAATATTGTAATTTGAGAAAGATCTTTAAGCTATAAAACAAAGTCAAACCACAATTTGGACTCAAGTATATTAATCTAGTATAGAATTGCAACTTGTAAGACTTCAATAAGATAAGTGGACCTTCTATGTAGTACATTGATTGATGCCCATAAGCTAGTTTAGGTGGATTAATATCAAGTTGACTTAAAGATTAAACTAAATCAAAGATTAGAAAAATAAATATATATTAATATATATTAATATATATCAACATAAAATTTGTGATATTAAAAGCAAATAGAATTATAAAAGAGGACTATTCATATTAATGAATTGCTCTTATTTAAATTTTTTTGAATAAATATTAATATAATATATTATCTTAATTTTATATTAATTTATATTTTAATATATCTAATATTTTTATTAATAATTTTTAATTTACTCAAACAATCAATAAAAATGCTATGTTTCCAAGTATATAATACTCAAAAGATATTTTCAAATCTCACAAGAATTTATATCCAAAATATTTTTAAATCAAAGTCTACTAAAATAAATATCCATCACATGTCTATTTTTTTATGTTTTTATTATTAAACTTAATATTAGCCAATAAAATCTTTTAGAATTAAGACACAAAAAATTAAATAAAAATAAAAAATAAATACAAAAAAATAAAAATAAAAAAATCAAGAATTTTGTTTTTAATGCCCCATGTTATTAATGGTCCACTCAACTACTTCTAATTTAATTTTTTTATAATTTTCTTTCAAAATTTTTTTATCCAAAGTTGTAACTACCAATTGATACTTAATTAATTTATAATTGGTATGTATATTAGAAGAGTACTATGCTAAAATTAACTACTTAAATTTTTTATAAAATTATCATAATATATATATATATATATATATATACATACATACTATAACAATGTATTTGTTATTATGATCTTAAAAGATATTTTTATGTGTTTGTTGAAATTGTTAGAAATTAATAACACATCCAATAATATTTTTAATGTGTTAATAATAAAATTTTAAAATATTTAATAATAATTAAATAACAAGATAAGATTTTTATCTTAACAAATAGATATTATAACAACTCAACATTATCTATTAATTGCATTTGCTTACAACATATACCACAAAATTTTAGAAACTTTTATTTAATCTATTTTAAAAAAAAATTATTTATAATTTAACTTCAAATCTTATTTTTTTCTAAAATATTTTATAGAAAAAAGATCCAATATCACAAAATCTATACTTATTGAAATAAATATAAGTAGATAAAAATAATTAAATAAATCTTAGGTTTATAAAATATTTTAAATAGAGCATGATAAGATCTTCTAAGACACAAATTAGATCTAAAAGTGTCTTTGAATATGTGGCTATAAGTTTTTCTTTTAGAAAATTTTTAAACTTAAAAAATTTCTATAGAAGCATCATGCAACTTAGATATATTAAATATTTTAGATAAGTTTAAATACATATATAATTTATATTAGACATTATGTGTTTGACTAGTATGTAAACAATTGATATCGTATTACCACCAATTGCCAACTTGTAGCCACCATAAGTTGGTGTTATTACCATATATTTATAAATGGCCCAACAAGATAATTATTTTCAAGTCAAATGGACTTAATAACTTAATAGTAAGTTATTTGTTAATATGTTTGTTCTAAAAAGTCTTTATTAATAAATTACAAATTTATGCTATAAAAATCCAAAGTAGAGGCTCACTTTGTATGATTAGTTTTCTTAAATCCTCTTTGGTTAGGTGGTGAGTTCATTTATATTTGCATCATTAAACTTCTATTTTAGCAATATACTTCCTTATATGTTTTCATATGATATTAGAGCTTAGCATTTTAGATTGCCCTTTGCAAATTAAGTGAATTGTATGAGATTCCTTGCAGGACATGGTCTTTTGATTATCTTGAAGGAGCTTTATTTTTGATGAATTAGTTTGAGAGGAACTTCAAACCTCAAAGTATAAAAATCCAAGGTAGCTCATAAATAAAGCAACGTGTAATTTATTGTTTATCTTTGAAAGTAAAAATTAAACTTGGAGCTTTATTGCAATAATCTCTAGAGGCCTTAGAATTTCAGCAAAGGCTAATTGAATAGGCAACAATAGCCTATAGAGTTTAGCAAAGTGCTAGAGCAAAGAGGCAATAATTGAAGGGAACATCAAGAATATAAGAAACTGTATTGAAAATACAAAGTGTGGCAAGAATATGTGCAGATAGAAGCAAACTTTATTAACAGTTAGAAGGCTTTGCTCTAGCAATTGGCAAGATCCAAAAGAAGTAGTAAAGAATTGTGAGAACACTAAAGTTGATCCTAAGTAAATCAAAGATTTTAGAAATTTTACAAAGTTTTGAGATTGTTTATTTTTTGATTTTTTTTGGACATTATTGATTGAAAATTACTATAGCTTATTTAATTTTAAAAGTTTGGACTTAAATTTTTTTAAAAGCATTGGTAGCATAATATTTTATATATTTTTTATTTTTATTTATTTTTATTTTTATTTATTATTTTTTGGGATTTTTTAAATTTTTTTATAAATATTTAAAAAAACTATAAGTAGATGGTCATGGTTTAATTGTTACAATAAGAGTCTTACAATAAGAATGCATGATCTATCTTAAAAGAAATATTAGCAATAGGTAACAAATCTAAGCTACAATCTTATATTTATAATTGTACAAGGTATATTCATGATCACAAGAAAGTTGTCAAATATAGATATTGTGGCAAAAAAGGTCACTATAAAAATAAGTGCAAGATAAAAGACAAGAACAAAAATTCAAAGAAGTTGAAAAAGACTTTCTAAAAGCAATAGACAAATACAGTAAATAAGAAGAATCAAAAGAATAAATTTATATTTATAATAGTATTATCTATTATTATAAATAATAAAGAGTGGTATATCAATTTAGATACTTCTTAGCATATGACACAAAATTGAAGTTGGTTTGCAAGCTATAATAACCTATCTTTTAGCCTCGGGATTTATTTAAAGAATGATATTAGACTTGCTATCAAAGGAAAAGATGAAAATTTTTTTAACTTCTAAATAAGGCTTGGCAAGATATACATTTCATCTTAGTATTGCAAGCTTAAAAAAATTACAAGCAAATAATATGGTTATTCATTTGGATTTAAGCAAGCACAAAAAGCTAAAATTTTATAAAAGATGTATTTATGGCAAATAATATTATGATGTTTTTTTAATGAAAGGCGGTACTTGTGTAATCAAACTCTTAAAATTGATACATTTAAATATAAATGGTCCAATGTAGATTACATCTCATGGAAAAAAAAAATACTTTGTTAGTTTTATTAGTAACTTTTTGAAAAAATATTTTATATATTTTATGAAACAAAAGTTGGAAGTCTAAAAAAATTCAAAATTTTTAAGGCTTTAATTGAAAAACAAACAAACTTAGAAATTCAAAAATTATATAATGAAAATAGTAGAAAATATACATCTAAGGCTTTTAAGCAATTTTGTAAGGAATATGATATTGAACAACAAATATCTACACATTACATATCTTGACAAAATAGAATTGCAAAATATAAGAATTGGATATTAATTAAAAATTCAAGATATATATTACATCATAAATAATTTTTAATTTATTTTGGATAAAAACCATTAACATGGCAACATATGTTCTTAATTGAGCTCCTACTACAGATGTAGAAGAAAAAACACTAGAAGAAGTATAGTTAGGTATAAAACTATCAGTCAAACTTCTTTGTGTATTTGGATGTGATACATATGTCCATGTTCCAAATGAAAAATATACTAAGCTTGATCTTAAAAAATATATATATATATTTTTAGGCTATGTTGATGGTACTAAGTACTATCATCTCTATGACATTGAAAAAGACTTAATGATCAAGAGCCATGATGTCAAGTTTATTGAGTGTGAGAATATTAAACAAATAGAAGAGATTTTAGAAGTTTCTAATAATAAGTCTTTAAAAACAATGGTTAAAATTGAATCTATAGACTTTGCATCTGATTTTAAAAATAAAATTAAAGATATAGTGGAAAATTTAGATAATGACAACAATTAATAGTATCCTATTGTTGAACCTTTATCTTTAATAAAAGATTTTTATGTGAGCACATAAATTGAAAAAACAACAAATAATTGATGAATCAACATTGGCTTGGATGCCTTCTAAATCATTCATATTTTTAGTGTTGTTATATTATAGTTTGGCTACTATTTAAAAATAATATATATATATATATATATTAATTTTACTATACAACTAAATAAAAGCCATATTTATAGATTTTTATTTGTTATAAAATAAAATTAATTTATTATTTTAGGAAGAATTTATTTAAAAGGGCTACTATTGAGATTTGTATAAATTCAATTTTTTTTTAATAGTGACTTTTGAAGTTGATATTATATTAATAATAACTTTTCTATATTTGAAATTATAATTATTAAACATTGGTGATCCTTAAAAATTTATTTTATTTGTTTTATTTGATGTTTAAAGCACATATTATGTAAATCCTATTAGAAAAGAATTGAAAAGAGATTTTAGTATCAAAAAGAATAATTAGGCCATCCATATAGATGAATGGAGGTAGATGATAGAAATCTCCATTTTTATTGGTCAAAAGTCATGCTATTAGAGACATACACTTTAGAAGTTCACAAAACCTTCTAAAATATTTTCGAAGCTTCCAAATTAGTGGAAGTCACTTAAGAAGTTTCATAGTTGGTGTAAGTAACTTGAGAAGCTTCTAAGTTGATAAAAAGAGCTTAAGAAGCTTCTTAGATAGGGATATATATTAAAGTGAAGGTTGAAGAATTCTTTAGTGTCAACAATATATCTTGTGGAGTTTTAACTCACCTTTCTTGGTGTTGTTTGTGTATTCATTTAAATAGTTCAAATCCTTGTTGGTTTCTTCTTGAAATCTCTTTCTAATTCAAATCTCTTATATTACATTCTTGTGTCTCTAAAAATTTGTTGAAACTGCCTTCATTTAAATATTAAAGTTGAATCCTTATTATTAAAAAGTAGATTATCTCTCTTCTTAAATGTATACTAGTAATTTAGAGGTTACAGATTATCCTCCTCTAAATTGATATTTTTTTAATTATAATATTGAAATATTATCCTTTTCATAAGAGAGTGAATTATCTCTCTCCTTGAAAGTCTTAAAGTATTTTAGAGGTTGTGGATTATCCTCTTCTAAATTGATATTGTCTTCTTATTGATTCATTTTTTTTTTTTTTTTTTTTTTTTTCTTAGAATGGCCAAAGATCAAGACATTAGTATGATCAAATCTTCTGAGTCCAAATTAGACACCATCATAAGCGCTCTTATTATCACAGACATAAGATTTAATCTAATAATTATCTAATTAATATAAATTAATAAAAGTAGATAAAATTAATTAATTTGATAATATCTTAGAAAGAAGCTTCTTAGAAGCTTTATAGATGTCGAATCACCTTTATACATGTCTATAGGTGATTGATAGGTTAGAAACTTAATCAACAAGCTAGCCACATGCCACACATATTGGTATCTTGTGGAACAAGCTAGCCATGTGTTGCACATGTTGGTAGCTTGTGGAACAAGCCAAGTATGTGGCGCATATGTAAGAAACTTGTCTTGTAAATTTGACACGTGTCTTGCAAATTAGACATGTATAGGAGGTCCTATAGAATACTAATATCAATATTTGAGGATTAGATAAGTTGAGCATCAATTTCTTTATCTCATATTGTAATCCATAGAAATAAAGAAATTGATGCTCAACTTATCCAATCCTCAATGGCTTTTCAATACATATATTCAAAAGTAGAAGACATATAAATCGATGCGGTACATATTAAACTTCTTACTGAATAAGAAAAGACTCGTCGTCATTAAGAAGAATTATATTTATATTATAAAGAACCTAAGTACATTGCTTAGTATTGTCTAAAGAAATGACGCAACCACAAGAGAAGGAGTACGGCTGTCAAAAAAGATAATATGTTAGATAATGGATTTGTCCAACTACAAAAAGAACCGTGGAATCTTATACAACTCCTAGTAAAGATCCTATTTTCTCCTCAGAACCCTCTTCTTGTTTTATAATAGATGTCTATTTGGAACCTAAAAATCACAAAGCCTTTGTCTTATTAGATTTAGGAGCCTCAATGTATTTTTTAGATAAAAAATTTGTTAAAAATCATAGAATACCTTCAATATAAAAAATTAAATCCGTACATATAAAAGTCATAGATGGTTGTCTATTATCTTCTGGAAATATTATTCATGAAATCCTTTCTATAAATGTAACAATAGATGGTCATTATAGTTGTATAGTCTTTAATATAATTATATCTCCCTCTAATTCAGTCATTTTAGGTTTATTATGGCTAGAATAATACAATCCTTGAATAGATTGGATTTTCCATAGATTTGACTTTTTTCAAAGCATTAATAAGAGTCCCGTAAGTCAAGTAACAAACCATAAGTCTAGTATAGTAAAATCCATACTTATAGATGTAAAAGCGTTTATAAATGAAGTAAAAAAATGATCATCTTTTGCTATTTATGCTACACCCATTTCTGGTAGTAGAAAGATTTCAAGTGGTATTTCAAGCCAATATCAAGATTATCAAGATATTTTTGAAAAAAAGAATATAGACATTCTTTCAGTGCATCATTGTCACGGACATATACATAGTTACTTATATGATCAGATAGAACTAAATAAAAGAAGGTAAAAGCAGATTAATTCCATAATATCTTTAGAGAAACTTCCTAGAAACTTTATAGACGCTGCTTTGACTTTATAAGTGTCCATAGTAGACTTTTGGATTAGAAACTTGGTCAATAAGTTAGCCACATGTCGCACATGTTGGTAGCTTGAAGACCAAGCTAAATACGTGGCGAACATATAGGAAACTTGCCCTGCAAGTTCAACACGTGTCTTGCAACTTGGACACGTGTCTTGTAAATTGGATACGTGTTGGAGGTCCTATAGAACGTCGCCACTTAGCTCTTAGGTAGATAGTATAAATAGAGACAAGAGTGAAGCCTTCTTCACTCTTGTCAACTCCTTTCTTGTTTCCAGTCTAGTTCAAGAGTCTCTAGTTTTCTTGTCTTTTGGCATTAGCCATTCCAGTTTCTTTTTAATACATATACTTTTTTATATTTATTTCTTTGAGAGAGGTCTCACTTGTTTATTTGATTTCATCCAGTTATTGTCCTTGACAGATTGACAAGAGTACACATACAGTATCAGAGCTTTGTCTTTTCTTGATTAAGAGTGGATTACCCCTTTCTTTTGATAAGACATAAGCATATTAGAAGTTGTGGAGTACCCACTTCTAAACTGATATTGTTTCTAGAATTTTTTTTCTTTTGAGTGTGTGTTCCGTATTTCTTGAAGTAAGAGTAGACATCTTCCTTTCTATTATATTATCATGGCAGAGCTTGCGGAAATGAAGAGTGCAATGGCACAAATGCAAGAGCAAATGAGAGAACTAATGCTTGCAATGCATCAACTCAGTTTACCACCACAAGGAGCATCAAGATTAGCAGGAAGTGAAGATGTAGAGATGGTTGGAGCTACGTCAATATCTACACCAAACCATGCTACCTCACCGATGATGGAGCACCGTTCAAACGTTAGAGAACCAAAAATCAGTTTGCTTGAAAAGTTTGATGGCACAAGATCTAAGTTTCGAGGATTCATCAATCAGGTACAACTGGTGATCGAACTTCAACCTCAGAGTTATCCTATGCAAGGATCTCAAGTTAGGTTTATTGGAACGTTACTTTCGGGCCCTACCTTATCGTGGTTTTCATCTTTTCTTGAACGACGTGATCCAATATTAGATAATTTGGAGGCATTTTTTGCGGAATTTTGATCGATGTATGGAGAACATGATGCAATTCGTGTTGCAACCAACAAGATTCGCATCCTACAACAAGGCAATCGATCAGTGTCATTATACGCTTCACAATTTCGACAACTAGCGACCGACATCAAGTGGGACGATGCTGCACTAATCAGTCAATTTCTCTACGGATTACAATATGAGGTAAAAAAGTTAATGCTCAATTTACCCGATCCTCAGACATTGAGTCAAGCAATTGATTTTGCTGTGAAGTGTGACAATCGACTTTTTGAATTTTGATCCGAGAGTCGTACAAGGGAGCCTCAATGTTATTATTCAATGGCAACATCAACATCCTCACAAAACGTACATTCGGAAGTAGAAGACATGCAAATTGATGCGGTACGTTTTAAACCTCTTATTGAACAAGAAAAGATTCATCGTCGCCAAGAAGGATTATGTTTATATTGTGGAGAACCTAAGCACACTGCTCAACATTGTCCAAAGAAACATCGCAACTACAAAATGAGGAGTACGGCTGTCAAAGAAGACAACATGTCGGAAAACAAATTTGTCCAGCTACAATAGGGACCGTGCAGCTGGAACCCTGTACAATTCCTAGTAAAGGTGCTATTCTCTCCTCAGAACCCTCTCCTTATTTTATGATAGATGTATATTTAGGACCAAAAAATTACAGAGCCTCTGCCTTATTAGATTCAGGAGCCTCAGCATGTTTTCTAGATGAACAATTTGTTAAGAATCGTAAAATACCTTTAGTACAGAAACCTAAACCCGTACATGTAGAAGTCATAGATGGTCGCCTATTGTCCTCAGGAGATGTCACTCATGAAACCCATCCTATAAAAGTAACAATAGATGGTCATAATAGCTATGTAATCTTTAACATAATTAAATCTCTATCTAATCCAATTATTCTAGGTTTATCATGGCTAGAAAAATATAACCCTCAAATAGATTGGAATTCTCGTAGACTTGACTTTTCGCAAAGCATTAATAAGAGACATCCACCGTTAAAATAAAAATTACTGACGATACGATTGAAAGCGATAATGCTTAATAAGATTTAAAACGTAAATGAAAAATAAGGATAAACTTTTTCTATTCATATAGTTTTGATATTGACAGTGGCGTTTCAAAGTAATACCGGACTATCGAATATTTTGAAGAAGAATCAATTTATTCGATTGATCTCAAAGAAGGATCTCAACCTCCTTTTGGACCAATCTACAATTTATCACAAAATGAGTTGGCTGAACTCAAGGAGTATATTGAAGAGAATCTGGCTAAGAACTTCATACACCATTCCAAATCTCTTGCAAGAGCTCCAATTCTATTTGTGAAGAAAAAAAGATGGATCATTACGAATGTGTGTGGATTATTGGGGACTTAACAAGATCACTATCAAGAACATGTATCCACTACCTCTAATCTCTGGACTTCTTGATCAACTAAATCAAGCTAAGATCTATACAAAAATAGATCTACGAGGAGCATACAACTTGGTTCGCATCAAAGAAGGAGATGAATGGAAGACTGCATTTCGAACAAGGTATGGACACTTCGAATATAATGTTATGCCTTTTGGACTCACGAATGCACCAGCCGCTTTTCAACATCTCATGAACGATGTTTTTCGTGAATTCTTAGATGATTTTGTTGTCTGCTATCTAGACGACATTTTAATCTACTCTAAGAACGTAGAAGAGCACGAAACACATGTTCGTCATATCTTACAAAAACTCAGAGGAACACGATTGTATGCCAAGATGGAAAAGTGTGTATTTCACACTACTCAAGTTGACTTTTTAGGATATATCATCTCAAATGATGGCCTCATGATGGATCCTAAGAAAGTCCAAACAATCATGGATTGGAAGATTCCAAAAACAGTAAGGGATGTATAATGTTTTTTAGGATTTGCCAATTACTATCGAATCTTCATTAAGAACTTCTCTCAAGTTCTTGACCCCTTACGTTTGACATACAATCGAATGGAGTAAAGCAGTATCATTTGAAGCTTTGAAGATAGCTTTTATTTCTGCACCAATCTTGTATCGCGTTGATTTTTTCAAAGCATTCTTTATGGAAACAGACGCATCTGACTTTGCTTTGCGCGCAGTATTGTCACAAATGGGAATAGATGACAAACTCCATCCAGTAGCTTTCTATTCCAAGAAATTTTTGGCAGTAGAGATCAACTAAGAAATCCACGATAAAGAACTTCTCGCAATTATGGATTCTTTTTAAGAATGGCATCATTATCTAGGCAGCTTCTAGATCAGTCACCATAGTAATATCGGATCTAAGAACAAGTATTTCCATGTCGTGGCATGTTTGGATTCGTTCGTTGGAGCATGCTCTCTATCAAGATTTGTTATTATTACATATCGGCCAGGAAAACAACAAGGTTTGTCCGATGCACTTTCTAGACGTTCTTATCTTGCACCAAAAGAAGGAGATGCAACTTTTGATCAACAAAGAACGACCCTCTTGAAGCCGGAGCAATTTCATCTTTGGGCAACAAAATCAACATTAACTGTTGATTCAACTTTTCTCAAGCAAGTCCAGTTAAGTATGTCCTCAGATCCCCTTATTCATGAAATTAAGAATAATTCTTCTAAGTCTCATGATATTTCGAAGTTTGAGTTCAAGAAAAATCTACTCTATTTGGAAGGGCGCTTATATGTTCCAGAAGGTGAAGCCCGATTACGTGTTCTTCAAGCTCGTCATGACTTCCCGGCAGCAGGACATTTTGGATACAATAAGACTCTAGAGTTAATATCTAGAGATTTTTGGTGGCCTCAAATGTGGAAGAGAGTCAAAGATTTTGTAAAAACATGTGATGTTTGTTCAAGATCAAAAACTCCTCGCCACCGACCCTACGGACTTCTTCAGCCATTATCCATTCCAGAACAACCATGGTCTTCTGTGTCTATGGATTTTATCACGGATCTTCCAAATTCAGGTTCTTATGACTCCATATTTGTGATAGTAGATCGTTTCACTAAGATGGCACATTTTATACCATGTAAAAAATCTATCACAGGCAAAGAAACAACTAAGCTTTTCTTTGACAATATCTACCGCTATCATGGATTACCTAAGGATATTATATCGGATAGGGGAACTCAGTTTGTATCGAGATTTTGGAGAACACTTTTCAAGATTCTAAAGGTGGATATAAAGCTATCTTCAGCTTTCCATCCTCAAACTGATGGACAAACGGAGCGCGTAAATCAAGTCTTGGAACAATATTTGAGATGTACCATCAACTACCAACAAAATGATTGGACAACTTTTTTTTCATTGGCAGAGTTTGCTTATAATAATACGATACATTCTTCTACACAATAAACACCTTTCTTTGTCAATTATGATTACCATCCACGACTTGATACTTTTGACTATTCGAAAGTTGACAATCCTGCGGCGGAAGACTTGGTAAATCATTTGTCAGAACTACATACAACAATGAAGGCTCAAT
>JAWRVF010001760.1:0-45469 GCA_036785485.1 Physcomitrellopsis africana | reverse complement strand
TGGGAATAATTCTTAATAAAAATCCGATAGAAGTTAGCAAAACCAAGAAAACATTGTACGTCTCTAACCGTCTTTGGAACCTCCCATGACACGATTGCTTCCACTTTCTTGGGATCCATTTTCAAGCCTTCTGTAGTCGCAATGAATCCCAAAAATTCCATCTCAGTTTGGTGAAATAAGCACTTCTCCAACTTGGCGTAGAGTCCTCGCTCACATAGTTTTTCAAGGACGAGACGAACATGCTTTTCATGCTCTTTTTCGTTCTTAGAAAATATCTGAATATCATCCAGATAGATGACAATAAAATCGTCAAGATGCTCCCGGAAGATGTCATTCATCATGTGTTGAAAAACTGTCGGAGCATTGGTAAGACCAAAAGGCATGACATTATACTCGAAATAGCCATACCTTATACGGAAAGTTGTCTTCTATTCGTCTCCTTTTTTAATTTGTACAAGGTTGTAGGCTCCTCTTAGATCGAATTTTGTAAAGATCCTTGCCCATCCAAGTTGTTCAAGAAGACCAGATATCAAGGGTAACGGGTAACGATTCTTCTTTGTTATCTTGTTGAGACCTCGATAGTCCACGCACATCCATAGCGAGCCATCCTTCTTTTTTACAAATAAGATTCGTGCTCTAGCTGGTGACTTCAAATGGCGAATGAAGTTATTGGCTACATTCTCATTAATGTACTTCCGCAATTCTGCCAACTCTGTCTGCGACAAATTGT
Organism: Physcomitrellopsis africana; assembly: GCA_036785485.1. Classification (NCBI taxonomy): domain Eukaryota; kingdom Viridiplantae; phylum Streptophyta; class Bryopsida; order Funariales; family Funariaceae; genus Physcomitrellopsis; species Physcomitrellopsis africana. Next base: position 44,739 of record JAWRVF010001760.1, on the reverse strand, counting down.
AGATTGGGCCAAAAGGGGGTTGTGCTCCTTCTTGCAAGTCTATGGCACAATCATATGGTCGGTGCTCCGGTAGCATATCAGCATTCTTCTTTTGAAACATATCTTGAAAATCTTTATATTGCTCCAGTATACTTGTTGTCGAAATCTTCTCTTCGCTGGTTGGAGTCGCATAAATGACAAACGGTGTATCTTCCTTGGACGATCTTACAAATGCTCTTGCTCCAATAAATAAAGGTTTTTTGATTCGGGGTCTTCTAATTGGTTTACTCTCGGAACGTTCTATTAAAAATGTTATCTTTTGTAACCTCCAATCTATGGTTGGATTATACTTTTTCAACCAAGAAAGACCAAGAATAATAGGACTTGACGGAGTCTTTATAATGTTGAAGATAATATAACTACTATGGTCCTTAAATGCTATTTCTATAGGTTCTGATTCATGAGTGACACTACCAAACAATAAAGATCGTCCATCTATGACTTCTACGTAAACAAGTTTAGATTTCCGTACTAGAGGGATTTTATGATGTTTAGCATATTCTTCGTCTAAGAAACAAGCAGATGCTCCTGAATCTAATAATGCTAAAGTTTTAAGCTTTTGAGGACCAAAAAACAAAGGGATTGTAAAACAAAGGGCAGGTTAGACGAGAGAACGATTGTTGTTCCGATTTTAATGTCCATGCCAGTTCAATATGGTGGCGTTTTCGTTTTCTGAAAAAAAAGCGATGCCTCGATCTTGACAATCGTCGGTCTGCCTTCTTGGGGCAATTTCAACCTTATGGCCTTCTTCAACGCAATATAAGCAGTCCTTCTCCACTTCCCCTTCTTCTCCACGGTGAGGAGGCCACGTTGGACAATTTGCATGTTGTCCGTCTCGGAATGTGAATTCAAACTGCTTGCTGACATGGTTGAGGCATGACGAGTGACATGTTGTCTTGAGCGTTGATCTTGGCGACGCTGAAATAGGCGGTTGTCACACTTCACAACTTGGCTAATGGCTTCATTGAGCGTTTGTGGATTAAGAAGAGATAATAGCAAATCCTTCACATCATCCCTCAAACCCCAATAAAATTGACTCGTCAATGCTTCTTCATCCCAGTTGATGTCACATGCTAATTGTCTAAAGTCTGATGCATAAACTGATGCAGAGCGTGTCCCTTGTCATAGTGATCGAATCTTTATTGTAACCCATCGAGCCTTGTCATGCTCGCCAAATGCTTTCGCAAACGCTTCCAAAAAAGTTTTGAAGTTGTTCAAAATTGATGATCCCTTCTCGAATAAAGGAGCAAACCATGATAGAGCCTGCCCCATAAGTAGGGTTCTAACCAGTCCCACACGTGACTCCTCCGTTGGATAGCGTTTGGGCTGTAAAATTATTATTAACCTGATTTGATTGACAAAACCTTGAAACTTGGAGCGTGTACCATCGAACTTATTTGGAAGGCTAACTCGAGGTTCTTTTCGTTGTAGAATTAGTGGTTCTTGTCGAATTACAAGCAAAGCTGTTTCTTCTGGTACAGAAACTTGAGGTTGATGAATTCTAGATTGTGTTACTCCAGGTGCTATATCATTATGAAGTCTTGCAAATGCTCTTTCAATCTCCGCAGTTCTTTGCGATAACATAGCAAGGGCATTCATAATGGCATCCAACTTGGACTCCAAACTTTCAGTCATACTAATCCCTTGATCTCCAGCCATTCTAAAAGAGAGAAATAATTGATTCTACAAAGAAGAAAATATTGGTTTAGAGGAGGGTACTCCGCAACCTCTAAAACGTCTAAAATCCTTCAAGAAGAGAGGTAATCCACTCTCTCCAAGAAGAATAAGACTCCAATATTGTAATGGGAGAGATATCAGTTTAGAGGAGGGTAATCCGCAACCTCTAAAACACTAGTATACCTTCAAGAAGAGGAGTAATCCACACTCTAACAAGAAGGACTAGCTCTAATATCTGAGATGAGAGCAGTCTCGACAAACTGTCACGGACACAGAATACGAAGAGGAAATCTAAACAAGAATTTCAAAGAGAACTGGCAAGAACTAGATTGATCAGATGAGTACAAGAGCAACACCAGAGAGGTGAGCTAGAGCTCCAAGAGATGTGTTGTCGAGACTGAAGAACTCTTCAGCCTCGACTCCTATATATACTTCTAAATAAGAAACTTCTTGAGCGACTTCTAACAACTTAGGAAGCTTCTCAAGCAGCTTCTATGAATTAGGAAGCTTCTCAAGTAATTTCTACTAGCTAGGAAGCTTCTCAAGCAACTTCCACTAACTAGGAAGCTTCTCAAGAAACTTCCACTAACTGCTAATGGAAACTTCTAGAAGGTTCCAAGGACTTGCTTCTAGAATATTCTAATTTTTAGAAGGTTCTAAGACTATGTCCCTAACATTTATACATTAAATATATATATACAATATTTTCACATGGTAGCTGAACCACAACACAATAACATATAGAAAACTTGTCTTACAAATTTGATACATGTTTTGTAAATTATACACATGTTGGAGGTCCTATAGAACACCGCCACATAGTTTGTAGGTAGATAGTATATATAAGAACAAGAATAAAGCCTTCTTCACTCTTGCCAATTCTTTTGTTATTTTTAATCTAATTCAAGAGTCTTTATATTTTCTAATCTTTTGCAATAGCCATTCCAATTTCTTCTTGAATATACATACTTCCTTATTCCTACTTTGTCATTTTTCTTTAACATAGATTTCACTAATTTATGCATCTTTTTTAATTTATGTCTTTGACAATTTCATTGCTTAAAGATGAAATTATTTGAGCTTCAAGAAGATTGTTCTTTGCTTATCAAAAGTTGAATCTTCTTCTTTTGGTGCAAGATAAGATTGTCTAAAAATGACATCAAATAGGCCTTATTGTTTTCTTGGTCGATAGATAATAATGAATTTGAATCTTAACAAAGACATGCTCCAACAAGTCTGATAACAATTCAATAGGCATATTGATATGAAGTACTCAAGGTTCTATTGATCTGTATATATAGTGAGTTGTAATTTGGCTACCATGTAAAAATATTATACATGTAAATTAAATATAAAATTTATTATATGACTAAATAAGAGCCATATTAGTGGATTTTTATTGGTTATCAGATGTGGTTAGGTTATTAATTTTAAAAAAATTTGTTTAAAAAGGCTATTATTGAGATTTATACAACCTTATTTTTTTTTAATAATGAAATTTGAGGTTGATTTTATATTGATAACCTTTGAGTCATCCTTATTAGACATTGGTAACATTTGATTTGAGGTATGTTTTTTGAGTCACCCTTATTAGATATTGATAATCTTTGAAATCTCATTTACTTCTTTTATTTGGTGTTTAAAATACATATTATATAAATCTTATTAAAAACATTCTTTTATCAAAAAGTGCTCAATCATGGTTTGTTCTACTGTTGAAAAAGAAATTTTCAATCCTATATAATTTAAAAAAGCCATTAATATATCTTGAATCCATATAAATTGATACAATCCAATTTAAGCTATTAATATTACTAAAAAAAATCAAATATTGGCTAAAGAATCTATGTCTATTTTATAAAAGATCTAATCATAAGGCAAAAAATTATCCAAATAAGTCTAGAGAATTCAAGATACAAGGTATAATATCCAAATTGAAGAAGTCAAAAAATAAAGATGTCCAACCACAATAGGAACCTTGTAGTTGGATACCTCCAAATCTAAAGTATCAAAAAAATGTCTCTTCCTACCTTCGAATCCAACATCCTATTTTACACTTCTTATATATATAAGAACCTTAAAACAAGAGATTTTTGCTAAAATCCTTTTAGATACTAGAGCCTCAACATGTTTTATGGATAAAGATTTTGCAACTAAGTGCAACTTAGTATTTGTAAAGAAGATCCATCGCACACTCATTGAAGTCATTGATGGATAAAATCTTGCATTAAAGGATGTTATTGAAGAAATCCAACTATTAGAAGTGGTACTAGAAGATTGAGTATCACACATTATCTTCAACATCATTCAATGTCCAACAAATCCTATTGTCATTGGACTTCTTTGGTTTGAATTACATAGTTCTGATATTAATTAGAGTTTGCAAAAGATTTCTTCAATATTCAAACATGAAAAGAAAAAATGAGGTACTACTTCATTTTTTGGAGCTAAAGCATTTATGCAAGCTATAAAGAAAGGAGCTACATTTGCATTGTATGTTATTTCAATGAAAGATCTAATACAGCAATTGAAATTAGATATTCCTAATCAATATTATGACCTTGAAGATGTATTTAAAAAGAAGAAAGTAGACATGTTATCAAAACATTATCTTTATAATTATACGATTGAATTATAAGATGGGGCTCAACTTCCATTTGGTCTAATTTATAATCTCTTACAAACAAAGCTTATAGCTTTGCAAGAATATATTGATGAAAATTTAGCCAAGAATTTCATTAGACATTTGAAATCACCTACGGGAGCTCCCATCTTGTTTGTAAAGAAGAATAATGGTTCTTTACGTATGTGTGTAGATTATCAAGGCCTAAAGAAAATAACTATAAAAAATCATAATCCATTACTATTAATCTTAAGATTATTGGAACAATTAGGATATGCAAAGGTTTTTATAAAGATTTATTTGAGAGAGGCCTACAATCTAGTTAGAATCAAAGAAAGAGATCAATGGAAGACACCATTTTATACTAGATATGAATATTTTGAGAATAATATTATGCCTTTTGGACTTACAAATGCACCTGCAATCTTTCAACATATAATGAATAATATCTTATAAGAATACTTAGATGATTTTGTAGTCATCTACTTTGACAATATCTTGATCTTTTCAAAGAACAAATAAGAACATGAACATCATGTACGTAAGGTATTAGAGAAATTACAAGAAAGTAGATTATATTCCAAATTAAAAAAATATTCTTTTCATCAACCATCAGTTGAATTTTTGGGATATATTGCCTCTAAAAATGGTATTTATATGGATCCAAAGAAGATACAAACTATTATAGAATAGAAATAATTGTTATCAATCAAAGATGTATAATATTTTTTGGAATTTGTTAATTTTTATAAAATCTTCATCAAAGATTATTCCAAGATTGTGGCTCTATTAGCATAACTTACAAGCAAGGAAAAATTTATTTGGAACAACAAGGCTAAAAGAGAATTCAAAAAGCTAAAAGAATCTTTTACTTCAGCTCCTATACTTGTCCATGTAGATCCAATAAAACCATTCATTTTAGAAATGGATGCCTCAAATTTTGTACTTGGATATATGCTCTCTCAAACTAGTGATTTTATAATTAACTACATCTAGTAGCACTTTGCTTTCAAAAAATTTCAACTACAAAGATCAATTATGAAATCTATGACAAAGAACTATTGACAATTATTGATGCTTTTGAAGAATGGTGCCATTTGCTGGAAGGGGCTTAGCACAAGATCATGATATATAATGATCACAAAAACTTAGAATATTTTATAAATATCCAAGTATTGAATTACCATCAAGAATGATAGAACATATCATTATTTTGGTTTGATTTTGTAATTGCATATTGTCTAAAAAAATTTCAAGAAAAACTAAATGCCTTTTTACGATGGCCATATTTTGTACCAAAAATAGGAGATGTGATATTGGATTAACAAAAATCAGTCATATTGAAGCGGTCTAATTTGAAGTTGAAGACATTGACATTATTTACCTTTGTATATACATCTTTCAAGACAAAAATCTAGAGAGCACTGAAAATAGTTCCATTTGTAAATAGCATTGAGTAATGTTTAAAAAATACACAAGTCAAAGAAAATAATAATTTCATGTTCAAAGATGGATTGTTATATTTCAAGGATCATTTATATGTTCCTCCAAGCCTTGCAGGACTTTAGATTCTTCAAGCATGATATGACCTTCCAACAATTGAATATTTTGGCTTCAATAAGATATTGGAATTAATATCAAGAGATTATTGGTGGCCTCAAATGTGGAAATTGGTGAAAGAATTCATCCAATCATGTGAAATTTGTGCCTGAGCAAAAGTCCCAAGATATCAATCATATAAACTTTTCCAACCACTTCCAATTCCTAAGGGCCCATGGTAATCGTTACTTATGGATTTCATTACAGATCTCTTGATTTCTAATAGAAAAGATTCAATTTTTGTAATAGTAGACTATCTTATCAAGATGGCTCGTTTCACCCCATACAATATAATTATTTCTGAAGAAGAAATAGCCAAGTTTTTTATTAATAATATTTATTGAATATATGGCCTTTTCAATGACATCATTTCGGACTAAGGACCACAATTTGTATCAAATTTTTGAAGAAGTCTATTTCAACTATTGAAGATTAAGATCAATCTTTCATCTACTTATCATTCTCAGACCGATACTCAAACAAAATAGGTGAATCAAAATCTTGGAATAATATCTTTGTTGTAGTATAAATTATCAACAAGATGATTGAATGGACCTCCTACCATTAGCTGAATTAGTATATAATAACACCAAACATTCTTTGATAAAACAAATTTCATTCTTTTCAAACTATGGATACCACCTTAGAGTAGATCCATTCCAAATTGAAGATGTAAAAAATCCTGTTATAGAAAATCAAGCTACCTATTTAAAGGCCATCTATGAAGAATCAAAATTCGAATTACAAATGACTCAAGACTGATATAAAGACTATACAAACATTCATTGCAAGAACCAATCAAAGTATAAGATAAGATATCATGTCTGGCTACTTTGGCAAAATATATAAACAAACTGACTATCATAAAAATTAGAGTATCAAAGACTTGAATCAATTATAATTCTATACCCAGTAAATTCAATAAGTTTCTATTTTGAACTAATAAGTAGCATGTGCATTCATCTAATCTTCCATATCTTCCTTTTAGAAATCTATTATAAATCAATTATTAATAGAAGAATTCTTCTACCACCAATCGTAGGTGAAATCAATCAAAAGCTTGAATATGAAGTAGATGAAATATAAGATTCATGTATAAGATATAGACGATTAGAATATTTCATCCATTAAAAGGGCTATGGAGTTAGCAAAAGAATATAGGAACCTTCAAATAATCTTAAGAATGCACTTGAAAAAGTTTATAAATTCCATTAATGATATCCTAGAAAACCTAGATTCAATCGCCATTGAAGATTTTATAGATATTAACATCTCTTGGCTTTTAAATGATGCTTTTCTATCAACAATAAAAGATCAATATAAAAAGGAGAGAACCACATCAAGACCTTCACTTGTATAGAGTCATTTTCTCTAAGATAGAATAGATCCTACTAGAAGCTTGTTAGTTACTATGTCAAATCTTTTTGTTTCAAGAGAATGGCATGAAGAAGAGTCAAAAGACTCTTTTGCCATATAAGCTGCTAGTAAATCATTGCAACTTTTACAATCTGCAAGGTTTGAAGAACATGAATAAGACAAAGAAAGAGTATTCTAACATCAAATAAGGCCATGTTTGGTGTCTTTAGAAATACAGCCTCATCACAAAAATCTTAATTCAAAAGCCTAAGCTTTTGTAATATTCCTTGAAGTTAGAAAGATGATTCCAAGTAGATCAAAAATTATGTTTGGAGGATATTTTAAAAGTTACAATAAAGAACAAATTCTTAGATGAGATGTTGTATAATTATTATTTTACTTATTCATCCAATACTACCTAGAATAAATATGTAAAGGAAAATTTGAACATGAAAAAAGACTATTAACATGAGTTTTCACATTAGGGTCATACAATTAACTATCTTCTAATCTACTAAAAACACCCAAGATTGTTACAATGCCTTCCACATACTATCAATTCTTCTTCTATCAAATAAAATGTTGCAATTGATAATTCTATCTAATGCATTAATTGTCTCTTTTCTTCTTTTGACTTATAACAATGATATGTAATATTACACTATCTTAAAAGATAGCATATAATCATTCCATAATTCAAACATTGAAATTTTTTAAAATTAATTGTCATTCCTAATAGTTTGTTCTACACAATTTCAGACTCCACAAACCTCTTCTTATGGATCACTCTCAACTCTCAATACTCAATGTATTATAATTCTTCCATTCATATCCATACTTCATAAACATCTTCAATTATTGACTTTTCAATTCTTCCCATATAATTTAGCATACAATAAATTCAATTTTTTATTTGACAATATATAAATCAAATCTCTCCTTCATTATAGAATTTCACATCACATTATTTAAAATCTAGTACCCTTCTTCTACAAAGAAAATAATAGGTAGCACCAAGCTTACCTTGGCTCATGACTATCATAGTCTGGCCTTCTCTATTTTTTTTTCAATACATTTATACTAATCTTCTTGATGTTAATTATTTTTTTAACGACATCATCCATCTTGCCTTCTAAACTATCTATTTATCAATTTATTAGCTTTTCTTAATCCTATATATTATGTATTGTAAAACAAAAATATCCTATCCATTCTACATAGTCTTGCTCTTAGCTGTATAGTGTCTTCGCAAATATAAAATTGGTAAAAAAAACTTCTTCAACAAAATCTTATATATATATATATATATATATATATATATATATGTTTTATCCCTCTAGCTTACTAGATTGATCAATTTCAACATTCTTTGTAGGTGGTTCTACTGATTTTAATTCTAATGATAAGTCCTTGTCCTCCTTTGATACTTCCAATAGCTCTCTCCTCAAATAGACTAATAAATCTTCATTATACGCTTCCAATTCACAAACTTGAGCCTCCAATTGTAGAATCTTAATAGCTTTTACTTCCAAATGGTATTGATGTTGCCTCATCTTCTCTTCCAATTCATCAATTATTAAAACTAGTGGGATAGACATATGTGACCGACCAATATTGGCTAAATTACTCTCCAATTTTGTCACTACACCTTTCAAGGTTCTAATTTCTGTCCATAACTCTTTTGTTTCAATTCTATATTGGTCATCTAATTTTTTTTTTTCAAGTTCTAGTAATATTGCCTTCTCTTCTTTCACTTTCAACTAACATTTCAACTCCTCCTATTTTAAACCTCATATCCTGCAATTCTATAATAGTTCTTGTCTTTGATCTTTTAGGATACATTGAATGTATTCTTTTTTTTTTGTCCAAGCTTCCTATTCCTCTCCTAATTTATGTTCCAATAACAACTTGAATTCTACCTTTTTCCTAATAATTTGATCTTGTTCCATAATTGTGTGGCTTTGCTCTAGTATCTATTTCTTGTTTGCCTCCAATTGCTGCATTAAATTATCCTCTCCATCTAATTTACTAACTGTGAATTATAATTGAAAAATTTGATCTAATATAACTTCCTTGAGATTCACTCCTTCTAATATTTTATCCTATGGAAATGCTAACTAGTTGATTTCTATCAAAATTAGAACTTTAGCTACCACCTCAATTACCAAATGAATTAGAATCCGCCTTAGTGTAACCATTGGTATAACCTCCCGTTCCAACGATCTACTTGATTTCCTAATTTGATTAGCCACTACCTCTGGACTAGCTATCAAAGCCATTAGATTCTAAACACATTATTGAGGTATTGGAGAGGGTATATTTTTCTCCTTTGGTGGTGGTATTTGATTCAATATATATGCAATCACAAAGTACGCTTAATTGGAACAGAGCAAAGATACAAATTTTCCTGTCTTTTGCTTAGTTCCTATTTCCACATAGATTCTAATTGCTACAAAAGTTGTCCAATTAAACACCATGCCTTTAAACATTCCTATCATAGCAAACAATAACCGTTTAGGCATGTACATGGTATGTTAATTCAAGCCTAAATGCTTCTAAATAAAATGTATTTATTCCATAAGCTCTGATATAAGTGCCTCCACCACCTTCTAGCCTTGATTCTTTTTAAATGATAACATTCTACCATTAAAATAGCTTCTTAGTTTGAAATCACTAAACACTTCAACACCCATCGCAAGCTTATTAATTGATAGATGCAATATCTTTTATAAGATACTCTCATCAATCCCAATAATGTTCTCTTTTATTACACTCAAACCATCCTCCGAGTCATAATTTGCTATATACTCCGCCACCTTTTCCACATCAATTGGTGGCAAGTTATCTAATCTTCACAAAAACGCATATAATTGCACATTTTTAAAATCTCTTTGTCTTTTTAGGGACTAACAGATTTCCAATTTCATTGGTTCCATATTGGTAATAACCACTAGAGACGATGACTCCAAATTGCTCTTAGTTCTCACATTTTGGAAATTTTTCTCTTATACATAGTTCTCTTCATTCTTCCCATCAATATTGTAAAATACTTGCTTCTGATTTCTTGCTCACATTAATACTACTTTCTTGCTTATTGAAATAAATCCTATATTCCAATAAGTAAGCTCCAATAAATACACTCCAAACAACAATGTTCAAATTGCTGAAGAAAACTTCTACTAAGTGCTCTATTCCTAACTTTTTACTCAGGGTCTGAATCAATAATCCCTACTCCAATTTACCATATCCTCACTTCTGATTTTCTTCACTAGTTGATATTAGGATCCAAAACCAACCATCAAACATCTTTATTAACCAACATACACCTACAATTATAGGTAATATATTTTTAATAAATAAGCCTTCTACCTTCTTATTTTTAAAACTCTCCTCGATTAACGTAGAATAAAATCATAATTGATTTTTGTTGATTCATGTATTAAATTAAGTATCCATAAAATCTTCCAATTGAATTGAACTATTAGGAAAACCTTCCACTACATGATACAGTCTATGCCAATGGATTTAAAATGAATCCATTGAGGAATGCATCCACTCAATTGAAGTTTATTAACCATATACTTAAGAGCATTGTGATTGACATGAAACACAAATGGGAAACCAAGTAGATAATGCCAAAATTTCTGTACAGAGTAGATCATATCTAATGCTTTCCATTCAATTGTAGTGTGATTTTATTCTGCAATAACAAATTATCGATTAGCATAATATATTAGATGATCTAAATCTTTTTCATCTTTTTGACTTAAGACGGATCCAATAGCAACATTGGATGCATCAATATAAACATGAAATAGTTTTGTCTAACAAGATGTAACAAATACTAGTATAGACACGAATTTTCATTTCAATTCTTCAAACGTAATTGTACATTCCTTAGTTCAAATTAGACAAGATCCATTTGATGGTGGTTTTTTTTAAGAGAATAGTAAAAATTGATATATGACTGCAAAAGAATTAATAAATTTTTGATAATAGTTGACATGGCCTACAAAATCATAAACACTTGATATTATTTTTAGCTTATGTAAGGCCAATATATGAATAACTTTATTTGGATCAATAGCAATATCAACCACGAAAACAATGTATTCTAAAAGTTTTTCCAATGGTATACCAAATTAACACTCCTCAGAATTTAAAGATATTCCATACTTATCACATTGATCCAAATAATTATCAAGACATTTCAAATGGTCAGCTGTCATATTAAATGTATAAAAATTATCTAAAAATATCTCCATCAATAATTATAAATAATCTTGAAATGCTTGTATCATCATCCTTTGAAATATAGCTGGGTTGTTACATATTTCAAATGGCATCACTTTATAAGCAAATGAGCTCCAATCCACAGTAAAAGTAGTCTTTAGCTAGTTCTCTGCAACAATTTTAATTTGATTGTAATCCAAAATTCCATTCAAAAAAGAATAACATTCATGCTCAGCTACTGCATCCAATATACTATCCATAAAAGGTAAAGAAAAATAACCCTTCTTAGTAGCCGCGTTTAATTTACAAAAATCATGATAGATTTGGATTTTTCTATTTTTTTTGGCACCATCATAATTGATGAAAATCATTCACTATATGAGACTAGATAAATAAAACCTACATCAAGAAGTTTGTCTAATTTTTTGTTTATCATAAGCAAATATTTTGAATTGAATCGATGTTGTCTTTATTAAATTGGTATAGCATCCTCCTCCAAAGTAATTCAATGCTCACAAACTTTGGCAAGAATACCTTTTAAATCTGCATATGGCCAAGCAAAAGCAGATTTATGATTTAGAAAGAAATCTTTCTAATTTATTAGCTCTATATCCGTAATACTAGTGTATATTTTGATAATCTATGGTGTTTCATTACTGCCCAGGTTAATGGATTGGCACATAGGTTCCTCAATAACCTCTGATTTGATTTTTCTCTCGTACTCTGAATCCTTCATATAACTTAACAAATTGGAACTACTTAATTCTAGTTCCAATATACTTATTTTATTAATCGCGGTGTCATATTATGTATTGTCATGTTTGAAAATGCGCTATCGTAATACGTGAAGTCTTGCTTGAGAATGCTCTTAACACATGGCTGTGGAAGATAAAAAAGAAATACGCAACAACAAGATTCTAACAACTCTAATAAAATTCTAAATAACTTCTATTAAACCTTAATAATATTAATCAAGCTTTGACCCAATCTTTAAGAAATTATAAAAAAAAAAGTAAATAAATTATATATTAATCATAAAAAAATAATATATAAAATAATAATTTTAGAAAATACTAAAAATAAAAATCTTAAAATCCTAAGTCAAACCTTAGTCAAATCCTAAATCAAATCCTAATCAAATCCTAAGTCAAACCCTGATCAAATCCTAAGTCAAATTTTGATCAAACCTTAAGTCAAACCTTGGTCAAATCCTAAGTCAAATCTTGATCAAATCCTAAGTCAAAGCTTGGTCAAATCCTAAGTCAAACCTTGGTCAAATCCTAAGTCAAACCTTGATCAAATCCTAAATCAAACCTTGATCAAATCCTAAGTCAAACCTTGGTAAAATCCTAAGTCAAACCTTGGTCAAATCCTAAGTTAAACCTTGATCAAATCCTAAGTCAAACCTTGATCAAATCCTAAGTCAAACCTTGATTAAATCCTATATCAAACCTTAGTCAAATTCTAAGTCAAATCCTAAGTCAAATCTTTGTTAAATCCTAAGTCAAACCTTGGTCGAATTCTAAGTCAAAATCTAAATCAAATCCTAATCCTAATCAAATCCCAATGAGACTCTAATTAAATCCTAATAAATTCTAATCAAACACTATATTCTAAATCCAAATCCTAATCAAATCTTAGTCAAATCTTAAATCTAATGAAATCCTAATTAAATCCTAATCAAATATTAAATCCTAAATCCAAATCCTAATCAAATTCTAGTCAAATCTTTATCCTAATGAAATCCTAATTAAACTCTAGTCAAATACTAAATCATAAATCCAAACCCTAAATCCTAATTAAATCCTAATTAAGTCCTAAGCAATTCCTAAGGCAGTTTTAGAATCTCAATAACTACCAAATAAACCTTTGATCTTGATTGAATATTTATACATGCCTTAACAACTAAGTTGACAACAAAAACATCAAGTTTGAAGAAGTTCAAACTTACCAAAAAGAAGAAAAACCTATAAATTTACTCGGGTATTGGCTAGCCTCTTTCTAATATTCTAGTGCCTAAATCTCATGTTCTCACCATTCAATTGCTTTTAATTTTCATATGTGCATAGAAAATTAAGTCTTCTATCTGCAAATACAAATTTCACTCAAATCCAAGAAGCAAATTGCTCAAAATCTATGAAATCCTATCTGACCCTCAAAACCCAATTCCTGAGACTTTAATTCACTTAGTTCTCAATTACTTATAATTAAACTATTAAATTAAGCTCAAAATTGTAGCACAAATTGACAATAATAATACCAACCATCCTACAAAAGTTTAGCTATAGATCTACTATAAAACTTCTATAATTGTCCAAAGCATAAACCCTATTTTATTTCATAAAATCTAAAGTTGCCCAAAACAATCCTAACTTTGCAAAGCTCTTATAAAGTCAGTTTTGATCCAAATTACTTCAAATAAATTCCTATGCAAAATTTCTCTAATTTTCTTTTTAATCCCATTTTTTGATCTACCAAAAAGCTTTTGATCCGCCAAAGGCACGTGGTTTTGTGCCTTAGGATCTGATTCTAATCATGGCTCATAATTGGTCCTCTCCGGGTATTTGTTTTGAGATTTTTGTAGTAAATTTTTTTTAAACTTATTTTCATCTCTTTTCTAAAGATACCTAAATTGTTTATTTTTCTAATTTGCTTTTTTTTGCCTTATTTATAGCTATACAAAGCAATTAGAAGTCACTTCTATAAAAGGCAATAATAACACCTTTTAATATTTTTCTACCTCCTTCTCTATTATTTATTTTTTTAAGATAATTTTTTCAAATATTCTCATTTGAGCTTTTCTATAATATAACCACTCCTTTCTTCTTTCACCTAATGGTTATATTATCACACAACAGTGTTGAGCACCTGGCTATAGAGGATGAATTTGCAGTTCACATATACCCAAGAATTTTTAATAAGTTTTGTCCATATGAAAAGAATTTGATTTGAATAACAATATGAGAGTGCTTAAGTCAATACAAAGTGCTTAAAAACATTCTTCTTAATAACTTCATCTACATATAAACCACAATTACTTTGTTACTTATCACAATCAAGGAACTAGGATTTTTCCTACAAGTCTTAATCTTAGTCAATGAAATTCAATAAGCTATAAATTTTAATTTGATCATCAACTTGATGTGAAATTTTACTCATAAATATTAATATAAGTCTTTTATGTGTTTAGAAAGTATCAATCCCATCTAACGTACAAATTGTTGAAAATTTACCAAAATCTGCACTGATGTCACTCGGCCACCAACTTAGAAGTCAATATTGACATTCTAGCAATAATTTCTCCTTCTCCAATAGTTAACTTCAATTGAAAATTGGTACATAGCCTGTCCTTTGAGTTTTCCAATACTATGCCAAATTTCACCTTGATTCAACTAATAGATCTTTAGATATTGTAGAAATCCTAAACAATCCTAAACTGCCAATTTTTGGTACCTCTTTGTACTAAAGATCACATAAATTCTGATTGCACTATTAGATTGTCACAAATTTTTATTTAATCGTAGCACACTCAATCACCCACACACTTTCAAAATTTCAAATATAGATATGACTTAAAGTACACACAATAGCTAAAAGTACTAGTCCTAATTTTATTACATAAAAATTTAACCTCCTATATAAACCTTGATTTTAGATAGCAATTTCTAAGCCCTCCAAAATCCTATAGAAACCAACTTAATGTCTTTGAAACAAACTTAAAACTAACTCTCTAATCCTAATTGCCGATCTCCAAATGCCTTGACCTCTTGTCCTTGGTGGCTGTTTTTGTGGCTTGAGGTCTGATATTGACCCTGTCTTATACATGGTCGACCCTTGGGTATCAATACAACTTATTTTAAGGATTTTTAAGCTCAATCCTATCTTCAACTTAATCTTAATATCAACTATATTAATTATTTATCTTCTTTATTATATTTTTATTAATTTATGGCTTTTTAAAAGCAATAACAGAGTTTATACAACCAAGAAGGAAAATTTAATAACTAACTTTTATCTATAAGCTATTAAAACAAGAAAATAATCTAAGAGGCTTTCATAAATCTTTTTTTAAATATCTTAAATTTTTATTGAACCAAAATAATCAAATATTAAATATAAATTATTCCTATTTATATTTTTTACTATATAAATATGTTACAACATGACAACGGGATTATTTATCCAATCAGCGATAGTATGATCAGAATTCATTGTATCCTCCAGATATATTAAATATTCTCCGGGTCCTCCATATTGATATAACACGCCTTGCTTCTGCATGTGAATTGGGTCATCACCAAACTTGCATTGCATTAGTAACTTCATCATACTCCACATCAAATTGACCTTCATGATGAGATGTCACCTTTGAATCCAAAATTTGAGATTCCCCATGATATTCAACTAGGTTCATTTATAAAACAATCTTGTCTCTATCCTTCTCAATAGTCAATGTTCTACAGCCCCAATCATTCCTAGCTTTGATTTGATATAATCATAGTCAATCCAATAAAATTAGATATGATAATATAAAATTCTATAATCAAAAAATAATATAATCAATCTTATATATGATTCCAACAATAGCAATGTCAATATTGTGAAGAATATCTGTATGCTTTACGTGACTATAATCAGCTATTCTTAATAGCAAGGTCGTGGATAATAATTAAGCTAAATCCAAATTTTCTATTGTATCCATACTCATTAAATTCACACTAGAACCTCCATCCACTTGAACTCCAAAAATAAAAATACCATTGATAGATACATCAATAGTCAGTGCGTTCAGATTGAGATTCAAATTAACTTTATAAATTTTTTTATTATGAGCCCTACGTCGTATTAATAAGGAATTCAATGTAGAATGATATTTTGACACAACTACTAATAATTAATTCATAGAAATTAAAGGTTTAATTTCATCCAAATCTTTCAAAATATTATACGATTCCATATTGGTAGTGATTTCCAAGGCCCTCTTCTTTTTCATAGATTTCAAATTAATCCCTTGAGATAATATATCTTACTTTACAAAGTTCAGAATTGGAATAGCTAAATGAATTTTTTTGGAATGTTTGTCTATGAGAAGATCTTTTAATGGATAACATGGCTCTTGAAACTTTACAAGTAACAATATTAGTTTAGGTTGAACCAATAACTTGGTACTAAGAACATTATTGGGTTGCATAGATGAATTAGGTCCCAACGTTGGTAATATTTTTGGTACAAATATTGGATTTAGAATTTTTATAATTGAATTGAATTGGTCCTTTGCAGTTGGTGCATCCAATTGTTGAATTGGATCTTTCCTTTTTTGTTGGATCCAAGTAAGTACTAAATGAATGCATTCCATCTAATTTATTGGAAAATCTTAAAGAGCTCAATTATTATCCTCTATCTTATTATGTAGCTAGATCTGCTAGTCTCGATTATTAAAATTAAACAAAGCATTGTATTGTTGATATATATGTCCTGACTACTTACAATTTCCACATATTAGAGCATATTTATCACTAGCTCTTGGATTAAGATATTCACAAGCATAATGTCCTAATTGCCTACAATTATAACATCAAAGTTGTCTTCTTTCAATACCATTAGGAATATTGGATGTTTCTACTGATATATACTGATTGGGCCTGTTCTAGGTTGGATGGATAAATGATCAAGGCTATCCAGTTGGTACTATAGAATCTAAAATTGGTTTTTAAATAGGTGGTTATTGGAAATATTCTTATTGATTTTGTACAATATCTTGAAGATTGGATCTATATTTTTGATTATATACAAAATTTTGAAAATTAGAAAAATTCCTATTTTATATATTTGAATAATTTCCACTCTAATTAAACCTATTTTTTATCTGAACTTGATTAATATGCCAAGAAGTTGGTTGAATCATGGTATGATTATCAAACTGTTGTTGCTTTTGTAAATTCCAACAATTGGTCGTGATATGCTTACCTCCACAAAATATACATTGTACAATCATTTGGGGTGGTGAAGAATATTTTTTTACTAAATGGCCTTGTCTCTTATAGTTATTGCATCAATTATTGGATCATATATTGATCGATTTATGCCTCTTTTCTTTATCTTTTGCTAGATTAATAGCCAATTTGTCCATCTTCTTTGTCAAAGTTAACAACAAAGTCTCATTTCGATCCTTTGATACTAGTTCATTAGATAATTCTTTCGTAGGTACTGATTTTTGATATAGAGAGTATGGAGAATACGGAACTGCAATTATTGATGGTATAACTTACAATAGGATAGTATTAATTATTCTCTATAGATTAACACTAAGATTTGCATCGTAATCAATCATTCTTGGATAATTGTCTATTGTTTCATTCTAGGTTGGCATTTGATAAACTCCTTGAAATGGAATCATTGTGGCTCTGGTAGTTAAGAATTGATCATAATGATATTCTTTCTATATCTTAGCTTGGTCAAAGAAGAAGTAACAGTGGCTGATTGGGCCTCCTTTACAATCATCTTTAATTCTAGTGGATATAGTCTATTAACCAGTATAGACAAAACAAATAAATTTGGCATTTGATTATTTAGCCATTTACAAAAGATATCTGCTATTCAGCCATAATATGACTATACCACTTCTCTTGGTACTATTCTACTATTCATTAATATTTTCTTGAGACATTCTTCAAATCCAAATGATTAAAAAATTGACTCACGGGTTGGCAATTATACCATTCAAATGCTGTATCTTTGAAGATTGCTACAGCCATCTCAACCAAATATTTTAAATTCTATTATTATTCGTTACACATGCACTTAAGAATTGAGACAAATATTAATCTGGATCAGCTCGTGGCAAACCTCTAAAAGTAGATAATAGAGCTATGTTAGTTATACAATTCCCTACTACATCCATTTGGACCGCAATTAGAATAATTGGATTCCCCGCTGCTATTGAAGATGACAATGTTCCACTCAATTCCTTATTAAAATAAATACTACCTTCTCCAATTATCTTTTTTGGACTTCCAAGTCTCTTTAATTTACTATTATTATCCAAAAATAATCTTATTGGTTGAATTTGAGATAAAAATGATGGATATTAAAATATTCTAAATTGGCCTTTATCGACAAGCAATTTATGCCATTTTGAAGAACCAATCTTGTTAGAATTGGTTGTATCTACTATTGAGAAAGTATCCAATGGAATATCTAATTTTTTTGTATATTTTTCACTTTCAATTAATTGACTCAAGAGATATGCTGGATTGTTGACCAAATTATCCGGGAATGCTCTTGGCAATTTTTTTTAAGAATATATATATTTAAAATATTAAAGATCTATCAGATTTTGGATATACTTAGATATGCCGACAGGCATTGTCATATGGCATGGTCTTCTATCTAGGAATACATCGGGTACCTAGCTGCGGAGAGTTTATTTGAAATTTGATGGCAAAAATTCAATAGGTGAATTGGTTTTAATAAAAAGGACAAATAATATAATAATTTTACAAAAGAGAAGTTGTATAGATAAATCCTCTTGTATTCAAGTAGGTTTGTACAAAAAGGGTTCAAATTTCTACAAAAACCCTTCAAAACTTTGTTCATCTGTAAATACTTATTTCTTACTAAACTTTAGAGTTCAATAATTCTTGATCCAACCATTCAATTTTTATAAAATTTACTTCAAATTGTAGACAATCTTTTTAAATTTTACAACAAAAAAGAATTAACTATAAATTTATTTTTGATCGTCTGATATCTCAATATCCCTAGTAAGCACCTAAAATCCTAGCTCAGAGACACTTGAGCACTATTTTCCTTATATCTCACAAATCCAAAACCTTAATGCCACAAAATTTTTGTATATAATTTTATGACATAAACATATACACTTTTAAAAATTTTGAACCAAAAATCTATCAAATTGCCTAAAATATAGCTCAAAATATAACCACTGGTTAAGCGGGGTCACTTACTGCCCTTAGCTTACAAGCACTTCAACTTCCAATATATCCTTTTCTTTGGCTTGGATTTTATCAAGCCATATATAAAGAGTGTAGCCAAGAAAGTGTTCTTTCCAATCCTAGTCGCCGATCCTTAATTACTCTCTACATGTGCGAATTATACTTAAAAGAGTGACAGTAGATATAATTTCAATACCCTAACTTTGAGCGCCTATATCTCTTTCATAAAAAGTCCAAATCATGCAAGATTTGCACCAAAACCATATCCAAAAGCCTAAACCTTATGATCCTAGCCTCTAATGTATGACTTCTTCCAAAAACAAACACTAACTCCTAATAAACCCTCGGGAGCCTCCTTGAAGCCTATTGGGCATGATTTTTGGCCAATTAGAATAGAGATTTCTATCATCCACCTCTATCCATCCACATGGATGGCCAAACTATCCTTTTTATACTAAAAACCCTTGTCTAATCCTTCTTCTTATAAGATTTACATACTTTGTGCTTTAAGCACCAAATAAAAGAAGTGAATAAGTTCTTAAGGATCACTAATGTCTAACAAAGGTGACTTAAGATATATAAAAGCTATTATCAATATAAATCAACCTCAAAATTACTATCAAAAAAAAAACAAGGTTATATAAACCTCATTAATAGTCCTATCAAATGGATTCTTTTTAAATTAACAACCAAATCACATCTTATAACTAATAAAAGTCCACTGATATGGCTCTCATTTAGCTATGTAGTAAATTATATATTAAATATATATGTATAATTTTTTCATATAGTAGCCAAACTACAACACGACAGCGTGCAACCATAGTTTAATCCAACTCTGTTGATGCTTTTTTTTAGATTTCATTCTTGTTTATCCCACAACAAATTTTTTGCTTACGTTCTCTCTTGTCTTTCTTTCAATTGGCGTGTTTTTCTTAATGCAATGTTCTCATTCTTATTAACCATAATCTTTCATCATATAACATTGAAATTACTTTCCATCTCTAATCTAACTACACATTTGGCTTTACTTTCAAACCAACACCAATTTTAGAACCTCTTTGTGTAACATCCAAAAACCATTTGTTCGATAGTTAATTCCTAACATTCAATACTATTGTCAATTCCCGGAAATAAAGCCAAAATTTAATTGTCATTTTAATTACTCATCTAATATTAGCTAGAATAAACCTAAAAAGAGGAGTTCAAACATTGGAAAAGACTATCTGCATAAGTTTTCACGTTAGGGTCATATAATCAATTATCTTTTGATTTGCTAAAAACACTCAAGACTGCTACAATGCCTTCCACATACTATCAATTCTTCTTCTATCAAATAAAATATTGCAATTGATAATTCTATCTTATGCATTCATTGTCTCTTCTCTTCTTCTAATTTATAACAATGATATATAATATTCTACTATCTTAAACGATGGCATATAAGCATTCCATAATCTAAATATTAGAATTTTCTAAAATTAACTATCATTCCTAATAGTATATTCTACACAATTCTAAACTTTACAGACTTCTTCTTGTGGATCACTTTCAATTTTTAATACTCAATATATTATAATTCTCTCATTCATATCCATACTTTACAAACATCTTCAATTATTGACTTTCCAATTCTCTCCTTATAATTCAGCATACAATAAATTCAATTTCTCATTTGATAATATATAAATCAAATCTCTTTTTCATTATAGAATTTCACTTCACATTATTTAAAATCTAGTACCCTTCTTCTACAAAGAAAACAAGAGGTAGTACCAAGCTTACATTGGCTCATGACTA
This sequence comes from Physcomitrellopsis africana, assembly GCA_036785485.1. Taxonomy (NCBI): domain Eukaryota; kingdom Viridiplantae; phylum Streptophyta; class Bryopsida; order Funariales; family Funariaceae; genus Physcomitrellopsis; species Physcomitrellopsis africana. The sequence goes on along the minus strand of JAWRVF010001760.1, from coordinate 23,457 downwards.
TCACAATCTGGCCTTCTTTATTTCTTTTTTAATCCATTTATACTTACTTTTCCAATGTTAATTACTTTTTTTTAATTACATCATCCATCTTATCTTCTAAACTATCTATTTATCAATTTATTAGCTTTTTTTAATCCTATATATTATATATTATAAAATAAAAATATCCAATCTATTTTATATATTGATACAACAGAAATTATATTTGGAGGTCATCAATACTACCTTAAGGATCTTGTTGAGTTGATAATCAACAAATAAAAAATATAATATATTGCTTCTCTATTCTAACAAATTTAAGATTTTTTACATATGTGATTTAATAATCAAATCACTTTGGTTGCTCGTAGAACTTGTCGCTAAAAAAGGAGATGATATCATAGACATATTTCAAGTCACCACATTTTAGAACCTTTTGTAATCTTCTAATATCTTTCATAGTCTTCTAAGATCTTTTATAGTTTTTTAGAATCTTCTAAAAGCTTCTAGAACCTTCTTTAATCCTTTAGAATCTTCTTTAGTCTTCTAAAACCTTATAGAATCTTCTTTAGTCTTTTAGAACCTCATGTAGCTTTCTTAAATCTTCTAGAATCTTCTTTAGTCTTTTAGAACCTCACGTAGCTTTCTAAAATCTTCTAGAATCTTATTTAATCTTTTTGGATTTGCCTCAATCTTCTGAAATCTTCTTTAATCTTCTAAAATCTTTTAAGATACTCTTAAAAGGTTCAATAGGATATATGCCTTGTAATATAAATAGGAGGCAAGACCGAGGTGCATCTCAATCTTACCAATATAAGTCTTGAAGTAATCCAAAGTATTGCCTTGTTTCTTGATATCAATCTAGTTTTTTATTCTTGTTAATCATTTAGTTCTTTGTTCTTGTCCATCGAGTTCTTTATTTTTGAAATCATTCTAGTTTTGAAATCTTTTCCTTATCTTTTTGCTAACCTACTATCTTATATCTCTAATACTAAGAATATTTTCTTGATCACCATCTTTGAATCTTTTTTAAGAAATTCTTTTTTTAAAAATTCTTTATACTAATTCAAGAATTTATATCATTTTTATATAAGTCTTTAGTTCTTTATTTGACTTCAAGAATATAAGTAACTATAAATTTTATATATCCTTCTATAAAAAATTTGATATATTTTTATTTCACCTATATAGATTTTGAAATACCTAGATATTTTTTTATCTTTGAATCTCCTTGCTTGATTGATGACAGATTATAGAGCCTTAGAAACATTTCTTTTTTCTATTTGTATATGATGCATCCTTGCTTGCTCCTATGATTGCTTCTCCATATACTTTGAAAGTGCCTTCAACATCTCCTTAGCACTCCCATATCTTCTTATTTCTCATATTTTTTTAATACCTAATAGCCTTGAAGAATCTTTCAATAGAAGTATTAAGTATGTCATAAAAGAAGAAAGAGTCATCTTCAAGAAATCACTAGGATCCTAATTGCCTACTAATTAAAACAAAAAGAATTATAAAAATTATAAAAAAATAAAAAAATTAGAAGTAAATCTTAATTTTATATATTTCATACTTTCAAACCTTTACAAGTTTGTATAAGCCTATTTCACACCTAATCAAAGTCAATCCAATCAATATCCTAATTATAGCTTAGTTGATATTCTTCAAATTTTCTTCAAATTCTCTAATCGATACATTTAAGATATCTTAATTGATATCCTTTAGATTTTCTTTAGATTCTTTTAAAATATATAGTTTGATATCTTTTAGATTTTTTTTAGATTCTTTTAAAATATTTTAATTGATATCCTTCATATTTTTTTAAAATTCCATTAAGATATCCTAGTTGATATCCTTCAAATTTTCTTTAGATTCTCTTAAGATATTTTAATTGATACTCTTCAAATTTTGCTTAGATTTTTTAAAAATATCTTGATTGATACTCTTTAGATTTCTTAAGATTCTTCTAAAATATCCTAATTGATATCCTTCAGATTTTTTTCAGATATCCTAGTTGATGCCCTTTAGATTTTTTAAGATTTCCTTAAGATATCCTAATTGATATCTTTGAAATTTTTTCAAATTTTTCTAAAATATTCTAATTGATATCCTTCAAATTTTTTTTAGATTTTTTTTAGATATCCTAATTGATATCCTTTAGATTTTCTATAGATTCTTCTTAGATATCTTAGTTGATATTCCTAAGATACCTTAGTTGATACTCTTCAGATTACTTTCAGATTCTCTAATTGATGTTCCTAAGATATTTTAGTTGATATCTTTTAGATACCTTTTGGATTTTTTAAGATTCTTCTAAGATACTTTAAAGATTCTTTTATTTACATTTCTCAAGAAATTCTTTAAAATCCAAGTATCTATTTATAATCTTAGAAAGGTTTAAATAAATAATTATTTGATATTTGGACAATATCCAGTACATATGTAAATATTCATCTGATATTTGCTTGATATTTGTCTAATATGTGATTTTGAAATACTTTGATATTCTAAAGATTTTTTAATTAATATCTTGGTATCAAAAGATTTTTTTAAGATTTTTAGAATATTCTATGATCTAAGCTTATCTTTTTTATCTCTATTCATATTATAGTTTTAAAATTAGTTCTATATTAATCCTTTTTATATTATAATTTTTAAATTAGTTTTATTTTAATCTATTTATACTATAGTTTTTATATTAATTTAGAGGAGGATAATCCGTAGCCTCTAAAATACTTTAAGACCTTCAAGGAGAAGGATATCTATTCACTGATAAAAAGGATAAAGTTTTAATATTATAATGAAAAAATATCAATTTAGAGGAAGATAATCCACAATCTTTAAAGTCCTGGTATACCTTCAAGAAGAGAGATAATTCACTTTCTAATAAGAAAGATTCAACTTTGATATTGTAGATGAAGGCAATCTTGACAAACTGTTAAAGATACAAGAATATAAAGCAAGAGATTTGAACTAAAAAAGGTTTTTAGAAGAAATCAACAAGAACTTAAATTAACAAGATGAATATACAAACAATATCAAGAAAGATAAGCCAAAATTCTAAAAAATGCATTGTTGAGACCAAAATATTTTTTAGCCTTGACTCCCATATATACTCCTATCTAGGAAGCTTTTTGAATGGCTTCCATCAACTAAGAAGCTTTTCAAGCAACTTCTACCAACTTAGAAGCTTCTTGAGTGGCTTCCATCAATTAAGAAGCTTTTTAAGCAACTTCTACCAACTTGGAAGCTTCTTGAGCTCCTTCTACCAACTTAGAAGCTTCTTGAGCTCCTTCTACCAACTTGAAAGCTTATCCAGCTCCTTCTACTAACTACAAAGATTTTCAAGCTACTTTCACCAACTAAGAAGCTTCTCAACTAACTTTTACTAATTAAAAAATTTCTAAAATATTCTAGAAGGTTCTATGAACTTCCAAAGTATATGTCTCTAACAATGTGTATTCAATACTAAGGTTGAGTTCATATTGAAGAAGATTCTAAGAATTACAAAAAAAAAATTCATGATATTATTATTGATAATATTAAACAAAAGAGGCAATTAATAGATGAAGCTAGATTGAGTCATACTATTGATATAAGGATATATAAGAATGAAGAAGAATTTAGTAAATATTATAAGCAATGAATAAATGAAGAAAGAGGTTATAATTAACGAGTATATTTTAAGGATTAGAGTGAAAAAGAATAAAGGCTTGAAGTCATTATACTCAAGAATATCAAACTAGGATAACTATAGAAGTATTAGTGAAGGTTGGAGATATAAAAGAATTAGTAATTATTCTAGTTGACCATGATTTAGACGTAAATCTTATGTCTAAAGATCTTTACAAGTAAAGGTAGTCAATTGATATGGAGCATGGATAGACAATATGGACAGCTAACAATATACAAGGTGAATTGTATGGTGCTTCTTAAGATGTTAAGATTCAAATTAGTGATGTTGTAACAAAGCAAAATTTCTTTGTTCAAGATACAACATCTTATTCACTTATTTTCGGACAACCATATATTATGACAATATGGATGGAAATAAAGGTACTTGATGATGGTTCAACTTATACATAGATATATAATAATAATGGAAGAAAGGTAATACAATTTCTAATTATATCTTCCAATCATGAGCAAAATTGAGACAAATTGAGGAAGAATTTAAGGATTTTAGAAGAGTACCACTATAATATAAGATTATTGACATACAAAAAAGAAAGTACTTTTATAAAATATAGGTATTTTTGATACAAGATTTATTAATATTTTTAAAAATAAAAATATTATATATAAAAAAATTAAAGATTTAAAAAGAAAAAAAATAAAATAAAATAATAATATTAAAAAATAATTATGTGAATTGAAGATATTAAAAGATGATAAAAATATTTTTGATATTTATGAAGAAAAAAAATTAAAAGATTCTTTAAAATTGATTACATTGATTGGATTAGAAGATGATAATAAGGTCGTACAAATTTATTCAAGAGAGATTTATTCTATACTTGAATCTTTTTAAATACTATATTATTGTGGAAAAAAAATATAAGACAATGGATAAGAAGGTGAAATTTATTACAGGACCTTTAATAGACGATTCTAAAAAATAGATGGAAGAAGCATGAGAAAAATCTAGTATATTCTATCTAATTCTTTTAATACATATGTAGCATTATTTAAAGCATTTATAACCACATAAGATCCAAACCAGTGCTTAAATATTTTTTTAAGAGTACTATGGTAGTTATCTAAGCAATTATCATATATCAAAATCCAATCATTTTTCTATAAAAAAGGTTCTTTCATTGCCTTACGAGAATATTTTTTTTGATATACCATTACATCTCTGCTTTATAATAGCATCCTTCAAAAATCTTTAAACTCCTCACTAATTCTTGGTAATGAACCATTCTATAGATAATCCATATTGCGCTCACGGTTAGTAGATATAATTCAGAATTGCACTATTCTTTTGCCATCTTTGCTTCTAATACATGCATATACTAATCCATTATCTAATACCTTGGTTTCCATCTTTATTACAATAATATATGATTATTCAAGAATCACTGAAAATGAAATATTTTCTTAAATAAAAAAATTTTATTTTGTGGATACATCTTCAATTTTCATCTTTACATCCGGATAAGCACTATAAAGGTTTTATTATGTATTATTTACTGCTTAGATCACTCAACCATGTTCAGTGTCAATGAGCCATCTTCCATATTTATAAATATCTTTGGATACAATATTAATTTCAGATCTATAGTCAATAAGAGCAGCTATTGGATCTATCCAATTTCCCATCTTCACCAAAGTTTCTGTGGTGGCTCTAGTCTAATGTCTTTTAAAATAATGACTAAGATCCTTATCATGAATCTTATTTTATCTAAAGAAAATTAAATCTTTTGAATGATACAACATTTAACCAATCCTAACTCTTCTTTTTTTATTAATATTATATCCAAAGCATTAGACATTGCAAAATTTCTTATTAATTATTTTTTTTTATTTAATAGTATCAATAATGATATCATGAAATTTTTTCTTTATAATGTTCAAATATTCTTATAACATAAATTCAATTTTGGCATTCAACACTATTTTTTCTAGTATCCCTTTCAAATTGTTAGTTGCTTCAATATCTAACTGTAGTTTATAAGCAATAAGCTTACTCTTTTTTTTATTCTTACCAACTTCCATCCTATCTTTCCAAATTTCCTTTAGTAGTAGTATATCTCTAAGGTACAATGTTGATAATCCAATCTCGGATGGTCTATTACCTTGTTGTATAGGTATTTTTTTATTCTATATTATTTTTTTATCTTTTTAAGATCTCTTTTTGTTATTTGATTCTTTAAGATTTTCTTCTATTATATTTCTATCTCTTTTCAAGTCCGATAAAGCTTCATACTAGAATTTTGCTATATAAGTATATACAGACATGATATCAATAGGATTATTCTACCTTGTAGTATTCCTGATTATTGTGGATGTATTAAGTAATTCTTCTCTAGTTGTTTTTTATTTTTATTTTTTAAATCCATATTGGATATAGCATTGCTCTACAAATCTCTTATATCTACATACTTGTCAAAACCATCATTTGTTTTCTTTTACTACTGCAATGCCATAAACTGTAGCTTCTCTTGATATTATTACTTGTTGAAACAAATAATCTTCTAAAATCTTCTTCATTCTTTCTTTTATAAAATTAATTTTAAAAAAGTCACCTATATCTTATAAAATGATCTTTTCATCTTTTCATAAAATTATTCTTTATTATAGAATATCAATAAAATCTCCACATTCCTTGCAAGGATGCTTAATACTATTACATTAAATATATCTCTATATAAATCCTAGCTTTAATATAAGTTTATCTTCAAATATTTCTCTTTTTTCTTCTAACTTTTTTAGTTTGATTTATAAGTTTTTTATTGCTTTGACCAACTCTTCTATTGTATCTTTTTATTGTATAATTATAGATATAAGATTTAAAATAATAGATATTGATATAATAAGCCCTAGTGGTTGCCTTAGAAATATTATAATTGGCAAAGGCCTAACTTTTTATTTAACCAGTGCCTTACTTCTTTGATATTCTTTTTAATAAGTATATTTACTACCTTAGAGATCTTTCAATCATTAATGAGTCCATTATCTTCTATATTATCTTCTAGTAATAACTCTAATTCCTTCTATAATTCATTGTTGGATAATTGAAGAAATAATTCCACCTTACCATTTTCAAGTATGAGCTTTTTTATTTGAGACAATTGAAGAAATTGTCTTTCAAATTCTTAAAATAACTTTGTAACAACCTACTCCTTGTTGGACCTATTTATCCATTTTATGAATGACTTTTTAATCACTCTATTTATATCATTCAAAGAACACTCTTCTTTTAGCTGAAAGATAAAATCCTTCCATTCAATTCTATGAGCTTGAATAATTTCTTTCATATGCTCTCATAGCTCTAATATAATTACAAGCTCAAATGTAAGGATCATTTTTTTTCTGCTACCTTATTGAGTTCCATCTCCTGCAAATAATATTTCAAGTTCTTGAAGATCTTTCTACCATCAAACTGATTCAATAATTCTACCACAAATTATAAAGTTTTAGTAGCCATTATTTTTTTATATTCTATTGTTTGCTCTTATTATATAAAAAGCACAAATGTCTAAAATATGTCTTTAATAAAGAAAAGATGATTGAAGACATTGATGATGTTGGAACAAAATTTTATTCAATTTCAAATCTTAATGAAAAAAATAAATTATTTTTTAAAGACCTTTATGAAGGAGAATTTTTGGATATTAATTATTACTTGAATATCTTGACTAAGTAAACAAATTGGTCTATAAAATATTTAAATAAATTAAAAATATATATATATAGATTTTTTTTTCAAGAAAGATTCTTATGAAAGAGACCAAAAAAAAGAATTAGGATGCCACAATAAGTGATAAGAAATTAAAAAGGCCAATAAAATTTTTTAATTTTTTTTTATAATAATCTATGAGCAAGACACAGGGAGATTTGAATCATATTTATTAAACTTAAAGAATAATATTAGTAAAAAAATATGTATGAAGATGTACTTTTATTTATAAAGTCATATATAACTTGTCAAACGTATTCTAATATACAACATCAAGATGGTTTATATCTAATATATTCTTTGGCTATTTATTTTAAATAGATTATTGATTTGATTATTATGCCAATTGGATTATGGCAAATGAGATATTTGGCCTTGGCTCGCAAGAATTTATCAAACCAAGTTGAAGGAAGAGTATTAAGAACAAAGTTTATTAAAGAAATTTATAGATTTTTGCTTAAAGATGTTATTTGCTACTGTAGATGTATCAAAAAAGGTCATTACGGTTTGTGGAGAATTAGATGTAAGTGTGAGTTCCAACAACAGATCTTAATTGGTGGATTAATTAAAAATATAGTCTTAAATTATTTAGTTATATAAATATTATGGTTAGAGAGATTTTTTTGACTATTTAAGTATTTATTAGAATTTAGAATTATTTATAAATATAAAAGTTTTATTAGAAAGAAAGTTATAAAAATAGAATCTTAGTAAATCTTGGAGGCAATTATCTTAGTTAGTTTAGTATTTTTATTTATTATTAAATATTAAGAATTAGTTATTCAGACCAATATCTACATTGCCCTTCTAACTATATGTATTATTCATTAAAAACCTATAAATGTTACTTAGTAGATAGAAAAAGCATGAAAAATAAATCTCATGTCTTTTTAAATATTTTTATAGAAAATAGGATTTTGAGTTAATTTTTATTGATGTTATTATTATAAAAAAATTCCAAGATAGAATAAAGTAGTCTTAAATTGATATTATCATCTAAAAAATATTATAGAAATTTTTAGAATCTATTTAAAATTTATTTAGAATTTATTAAGAATTTTTAGAGCAACTTTGAAGACTTTGGTAAAAATGAGTTTTATCACCTTGGGAGCCATTATGAAGAAATGGAGCAAGATTTGAAGGCCATACAAGGATCCTGGGCTAATAGGGTGTTTTTGAATACCACGGTGAAGTCAAAAATGCAAAATTATTAGTTCTACTAGTATAAAATAGGAGGACCAGTAGCTAGTGTAGTCTTTGTAAGAAAGAAGGTGCACAAGTCCCATATGGGTTGTGGCACCTTGGATGTAGGTAGGAGGATAAGACTAAGGCCTTGTAGCTTCTCTAGGACACCCATATACACTACTTGTGAGCCTTGGTGAGGTTCAAATCCATGATCTTTTAACAAGTTATCCTTGAGATAAAAATTTCTACTTAACTTTTTCTATTATTTACCTTCTAACTTTGAATCATCATAACTTACTCATAATAACTTAGATTTACATATTGTTTTACATCATTGGAAAGATAAAAAAATTACCTACTTGAAATTATAATTTTTATTTTTTATTTTCACTTTTTATTAGATAAAAATCTAGTGAACAAACTGTAACTAGTTTTATAGTTTGCAATTACTTAATTGCACATATTTTACTTATTTTGTGTTGTTCTTCTTCTTCATTGTTGTTTATTGCTCCTTATACTTCACACCACAATTTATAAGCAACTCTTAATTGAGGCCATCTTATAACTTAGATTAAGGAGTAAATTTTATCCTTACGGTAAGAAAAGCTTGTGATTTCTTTAAAAGGTATAGAATTAAGTTACCATTGACTATTATTTATAATCCAAAAGAAAATATAAAAAGTGAATGTGATCATCTATTGATTATAAAATAAGACTCAAATTAATAAACAACATCAAATAAGGCCTAAGGCAATTGAAGAAGATGATTGAATTTTGATCTATGATAGTAGCTTAAATAATCAATAAAGTATCTTACAAAAGTTTTTTAAATGTTGATTTGGACCATATGTAATAACAATTGTTTATAATAATATAACATATTTGCTAAGAAAGTTGGATAGAGCAAAGTTGAAAATACCAATTGCTAAAAAGTGAGTGAAGATATTTAAACAATAATATTTAAAATTCAATATAAAAAATCTTGTTGGAGACTTTAATTTTCTAAGACAAGAAGATAGTTTTGATTTGGATAATGAAAATACTGAAGATAAGTTTAATAAAGATATCGAAGGCATAATATGAAGCCAATAATAGCTTATGATTTATTTAGCACATACCAAAGGATGTACAAATTCAGAAGTGGTAGATGCCATATTATAACATGACTATAGGATGAAAGAACAAAAGAAGGCAAATATTATAGAGGAGCTTAATTAAAGACTTAGTAACATAATTAATTTAAAAAATATAAATAAAAAATAAGAAGGTAGCAAAAATTTTTAATGTTAATGGTACCTTTTTGTTAAAAATGCTTCTATTTACTTTATAGGACCATAAATAAGACAAATTAAGATAGATTAGTAAAAATAAAACTATAGACATCTTTAGATTAAAAAAATAATAGATTAATATCTAAGAAAGATCAGTTGTGAATCAAGATTGAAACTACATATCAAGCTACAAAACCATGTGCCTATAGTATAGAGGAGATTCTTTTATTAATTGGAGACTAAGATTGGATAACAAACTTAATAAAGTTTCTTTGAACATTAGTTTCAAGGTTTTTGGATTTGTAATGACTTTATAAGAGCTATGCAAAGTCAAGGTTCTATTCAAGTGACTTTGATTATTGAAAAATAAAGTGGATTCATAATTTGAAGAATTTTGTGAATATTGTAGTAGATCTATGGAAAAAAATTTGTAGGTTTGTGAATATAGTTGTATTAAATGTGTATTATGAATTATAACTTAATCAATCGGTTAGACCAAAGGTTATTAGAATTTAAATGAGCTAAGATGTTGGAAATTAGATTTTAAAGATCACTGAGGATTTTTATAATTTTGAACAATTTGCCAATAAAATTGGAATGGTTCATTTTTGAGCTAGTACTTAACTTAGTTTTTAATATTTTTATAAAATTTTAGATCATATAAACAAAAAAAAAAGGAATTATTGATATTGGAAGATTATCATCAAGGTTGGAGAAAAAAGACGGCCAACACTTGAGCAAATTAAGATTTTTTTTTTCCAATTGGTAAATTCAAATCCCTTCAAATTTTATACGCTTGTTTTAACTAATAGATGAAGAAGTATGTAAATTTTAAATGAAAAATAAAAATTAATTTTATAATTATTAAGCTTTTAAGTCTCTTATAAGATTTTATTAAGGTTTGATTAAGATTTGATTAGGATATTATTAGGATTTATTTAAAATTTCTTTAGAATTTTATTAGGATTGTATTAGTTTTTTTACTAGGATTGTATCAAAATTTCATTAGAATTTGATTAGGATTTGACTAAGATTTGATTATAATTTACTAAATATATCTTTAAAATTTTATAAAAATAGGATAGGATGTTATTAGGATTTATTTAAGATATTTTTAGGATTTCATTAAGACTGGATAGGATTTGATTAGTATTTATTTAGAATATCTTTAAGATTTGATTAAGGTTGGTTAAGATTTAATTAGAAATTATTTAGATTTGTATAGGTATTTCTTTAAAATTAGCTAGGATTTGGTTAGGATGTTTTCAAGATATCTTTAAAAAAAATTTATAATTTCTTTAGGATATCTTTAGGATTTTTTAAGAAATTATTTAAGATTCTTTATGATTTTTTAAAAATTTATTTAAAATCTCTACAAGATTTCTTTATAGTTTCATTAAAAAAAATTTAGGATTCCTTTAAGATTACTTTAGGATTTGATAAGATTGTTAGAGATTCAATTTTAGTTTATTAAAGATTTTACTAGGGTTGTTACGTTCTTAATTATTTGTAAAATATAAGTTTATCTTCCATAGCCAAGTGTTTTGTGCATTCTAAAATAAGACTACATGTACTACAACGACGCCAGAAAATTTTCAATCAAGGAGACAAAGCAAAGATCATTTTATTATATTTCAATGGACTTCTACATTGACCTTTTGCCCAATTTCAACCCAATTTCAAGTGCAATTGTCCAATGTCCACTTGACATAACAGACATAGTGTGAAGTGACCCTCATTGTCACACTACAAAGTTAAAAAAGAATCAAATTACCAGGGTTTTCTGGGCTTTTGTACCTCAACCAGCTACTTAGTATATACAATTTGGCTCTCCTTCCTCAGTAAGGACTCAACTATCAACAACAAAAATGCTTTTGCACAAATTGAAGACTGTATTCCGCAATGTTTAGATTTAGTCTAGAAGTGCATAATCTAATGAAGGGGACCTAAATTGAAATGAAACTGTGCTGGGCACTTCCAAGTTTTCTCCTATTTCGGACACCAACAGCGGAAAATGCTAGATTCAAACCGACTGTGTAAGGTCACAACCACGCGACACAGGAAGCAGAGATGGTGCCGCGGCCGCCACCCATGTCCGCTCCTGAATTCCACCTCAATGATAACGACTTCTTCTCGGCTGCAAGGTCACAAACCTCAACCGAGTTCAATGCGGAGCAGTATCGGTGACGATTCTGCGAGTACTCTCGCGTGCCCCCGATGATGTATAGGTTGCTGCCCACACTCTCGCAGGCAAACCCGAACCTCGAGAAGGACCTTGCGTAAACCTGCCCCCCGTTGATGTGTCCCAGCTGGTTCCAAGAGTTCAAAGTCTTATTGTATGCCATCACTCTTTTCTGGTGCACGCAGATGAGCTCGCCGTTCACAACTGCGCTAGGCTCCATTACCTTCTTGTCATCCATGCACATATTGGGCACGAAGCGCCATGTGTCGGTCTCGGCATCATAGACCTCGGCGGAGCTCCTCTGGCTGTTGTTATAATGATTCTTAACATACTCACCAGTGATAACCCAGAACTGCCCGTCGAGCGCAACTCCCTCGCAATTCGACCTCTGAACTGCCATGCTAGCTATTACCTTCCATGTGTCGGTTTCTGGGTCGTAAACCTCAGCCGAGTCGAGGAATCGCGTGTTCCCTTGTCCGCCAGCGACATAGACTTTGCCACCTACCACAGAGGATGCGAACCAGCTCCTAGGAGTGTTCATTCTTGCACCTTTCGTCCACTTGTTTGTGAGTGCGTCGTAGATTATGACGTCGCTGCACACCACTGATGTGGAATGTATGTTTGAAGCGACACCACTCTTTGTTCGACTTCCGCCAATGAGAAGGAATTTGTGGCCAAGAGCAACAGAGGCAAATCCTACCCATTGTTGGCTTTCGGAACGCCCGGGAGTGGGAGGGAGCACGGACCACTTCGCAGCAATCGGATCGTATGCGCGAAATGGAGTTCCCTGGGGAGTGTCTGGAAGCACGTATATCCACCCTTCAGCGACGCCCATCTGTAAAATCGCCAAGCACTTCAACTCAGCTTCATCATGAGGCCACTCAACCAGAAAAGAGAAGCACTTCGCAATAAATTACAGGCTGTCCACACTTAGTAGGTACGGAACAACTAAATCCTCCAGACTGTAGTAATTTGAGACAGCACTCTACGTCGCGAAAAAATATGTATGAAGCTGATGCAGGAAATTGGTCAACAGGAGAAGAGGATCAATTGTGCTGGAACGCGGCCCGAGCTTGCAATACCACCGTTCAATCAGGAATGTGATGGGTAAAAGAGTGGAAGAGCTGCTTTGAGTTTTTGAGATACCTTGCGACGCAATGAAGCAATCTCTTGGTCCTCAGCCACGCGTCTCCACGATGAACAAACCAATCGCGTCATGGCCAAGCTTTGTCGAGGCAACTGCGCAAAAATTAGCTTCACAACGTCGTCTGGCAAGCTATGGATTAGAGGACTCTTATCTTCCACATCAGTTTTCTGAATCTGCGCAGTTCGGCATCCCCACCACTCAGACACCACTTCGTCAATTTCCTCCTCCACGCTCTTCACACTGTACCCCTCCACCTTCAACTTCTGATCGGCTATCATGCAAAGACCTAGCTTTCCAGTCCTGAATCTCTCAGGCAAACACCCCCGACTCAACCCGGTCGCTACACCCATGGCCACCATGGCAGGAAATTCAGACTCAACCTTCTCAATCAACAAATTCTACCCAATCTATTGAAAACGCCCCCGTACTCTATATACTTTATTCACAACAAAGTCTCAATTGGCACTTGATGCCGATCTACGACGCCACCCCTTTAGACGGATTTCAGCTCGATCTGTACTGCGTGGTCCTGAGCAAAGCAAATCGCTGGAGTCATGCAGTGAGCGAGGCGGCGGAGCGAGCATTCAATCTCCGACAACAGCGTTCGTTAAGAGCGAACGAGATCGACGTGTGACACGTTTATAAAAGCATCAGTGACGTCGAAACCCGACGCCGCGCCAGCAAAAGTCCCTGGCGGCCAACGATTATCCAAAGAGGATGATCCTGGTCCAGGTAAGCAAAAGCATATGCTCGTGGCCGGCGTCGAGGGCCTCCTCTTAAAGCAGCGACCCAGTTGTGATGGTGGGGCTCACACGTGGTGAGCTCAGGGAGGGGCTCCACGCCAGCCTCCGCAGCGCCAGCGTCAGCAAGCGCAGCAGATGGGTCCCCTCGCCACGCCCAATCCTGGTGCGCACACACCGTGCACGCTGCTTCGCGGCCAAGGGCAACAAATCTGTGAGCGTCGCGACCAGTGGCGATGTGGCCACACGCGTTCAGGCCTCGCCGGCCTGGATTCTGTGGCCCTTGCGGGCCTTGTGCGCCATCGCCACTTCCTCCATCACTTCCAAGCTTCGTGAGGGACCCGCTTGCCTGCTTGCCTGCTTGCTTCTTCTTCACACGGCATTGGCCTTGTGTTAATGATCTCCCTCCTTCTGCCTCCTCCCTCTCACCCATGTGATGCGCCTGGCCTCCGTTTCCAAGGATTTTAGGGTTTGGTGGTGGGGTGACGATTCCCTTTGTTCATTCATTTGGCAGGCCGTGGGTTGAGCCTTGTGTTTTTGTCCTTCGTCACGCACATGTGGGGTGATGGTGGTCGCGGGGTTTCAATCAGATCTAGGATCTCCGTGTACGATTGTGGCATGCATGATAAATACGTCACATTGTGTCAGGTTTTCCTTTTTGTCTTTTTTCTTTTGTTTATTTGCATTTTGTTTTGATTTCCGCAGATTTGCACCATGTCCGGCTTTTGAAACGTACTGTGTCATGTTTACAAGTCAAGTTTTGAATGTAGGAATTCAGATACCATTTGAAGATGGGATTTGTTTTTCTCACACATTTGTAGAATGACATTGTATATTATTGATGAATAGATTTATTGAAGCAATCCCAAAAACTTTTGATAATTAATTGTTTTGAATACACAATTTCATGGGAGTGGTGTTATGGAAGTGAGGAGCTTTGAAACAACCATCATGTTGGTCTTTGCTGTGGAAATAGAGGGTGAAGTGCCACCTTGTTGTGACACCATCCTTACTGCTTGCTGCCCTCCCTCCATTGATTATGATGCTGGAGAAAAGAAACTGCTTTAAACAAAATAAATTAATTAATTAGACCAGTTTTCATTTGCAAAATTCTAATACAAAATTATCTCAAAAACTTTACATGTCCATATGTGCACAATTTGAGAATAAACAATTTTCTCCATCAGATTTGCTTACAATATTTTATTTACACAATTGAATTAAAATTAAAAAAATATTAAGTGTAATTTTATGCAATTGAATACATGTTTTTGGATTTTTTTTTATTTTTTTTATTTTTTTTAAAATATACAATAGTGTATGTTACAATGCCTGTGCAGATAAATGTAATTTTATGATATGTCATAAAAATTTATATGTACAAATTATTATATCTACGTATAGTATCAAACATGTGCAATTTACAACATTATAGCATAACAATATGTAATAACTAATTTATCATCTTGGTATTAAAATTTTGCAAATGTGCAACATACATAATATCAGATTGCACTTGATATATAAAAAGGTACAATTTAACAAGGGAATTGTTAAGTGGACATCTCCTTTTTATTATGTGGACACTCCCACTACTATAAGTTTTTCAACAAGTTGGATACCATGAAAGATATAAAATAAGACCAAGTTTGATGGCACCATTTGGTGTTGTTTTTGTACTCATATAAAACAACACCAAGTTTGATGGCACCATTTGGTGTTGTTTTTGTACTCATATAAAACAACACCAAGTTTGATGGCACATATAAAACAACACCATATAAAACAACACCAAAACGACAAGTTTTATATGGTGTTGTTTTTGTACTCATCTGATTAATCCAGTTCTTGCTAGTTCTTTTTGAACTTCTTGTTTAGACTTCAAGTCTATAATTTGTGTCCGTGACAGTTTGTCGAGACTACTCTCACCTTGGATATCAGAGCTAGTTCTTTCTTTTTGGAGTGTGGATTACCCCTCTTCTTGTAGGTACACTAGTATTTTAGAGGTTGCGGATTACCCTCTTCTAAACTGATATCTTTTTTTTCATAATATTGGAGCCTTATTCTTCTTGGAGAGAGTGGATTATCCCTCTTCTTGAAGGTCTTAAGGCGTTTTAGAGGTTACGGAGTACCCTCTTCTAAACCAATATTTCCTCGTTGTAGAAACAATTACTTCTTTTTTGTTAGAATGGTTGGAGGTCAAGACATTAATATGAGAGAAAGTTTGGAGTTCAAGACGGATGCCATTATGAATGCTCTTGCTACATTATCATAGAGAACTACGGTGATGGAAAGAATCTTTGCAAGACTTCATAATGATGGAGCATCCGGAATAGTACAATTTGGACTTCATCAGCCTCGAGCTTTTGCACCAGAAGAAGCAGCTTTACTTGTGGTTCAACAAGAACCATTACTTCTACAATAAAAAGAACCTTGAATTAGCCTTCCAAACAAGTTTGATGGGACATGCTCCAAGTTTTGAGGTTTCATCAATCAAATCAAGTTAATAACAACTCTACAATCCGAACGTTATCCGACTGAGGAATCACGGGTTGGATTGGTTGGAACTTTGCTTACGGGACAAGCTCTATAGTGGTTTGCTCCTCTATTTGAAAAAGGATCACCGATTTTGAACAACTTTGAAATTTTTTTAGAGGCATTTGCAAAAGCATTTGGCGAGCATGACAAGACTCGGTGGACTACAACAAAAATTTGATCGCTATGACAAGGAACTCGCTCTGCATCAGTTTATGCATCGGATTTCAAGCAATTGGCATGCGACATCAACTGGGATGAAGAAGCATTGATGAGCCAATTCTATTGGGGTCTAAGGGACGACGTTGTCGGGTAGAGAGAATTCGCCTTGGGAAAACGCCGGGTTCCTAGCTGCTACTAGAACTAGCAGGGAACATGAGAGGAAGCCGTGCAAGTATGTTCTATACTTGCACAATATTTCTTCAAGCTTTCAAGTTATACTTGTATTATACTTGTACAAGTCTTGTACAAATATAAAGTATAAATACTTGAATAATACTTATACAAATACTTGTATAAATACTTGTATAAATCCTTGGTATAACATTTATACAAATATTTGTATAAATCCTTGATATAATACTTGTACAAATACTTGTACAAATATTATGTATAATACTTGTAGAATACTTATAGAATACTTGTATAAATACAAGTATATATACTTGTATAAAAAATATAAGCAAAATATGTATGTATTCAAGTATACCTCAAAATACAACCGCATATGAGGAATACAAGTTATACAACAAACTGAAACTAAATAAATCACTAAAAATTCATCCAAAGGTCGAATCAAGCGTGCTTACAGCCTATGGAAAGCCAATAATCCATTATAAAACATATCAAAATTTCACAAATAGATGACTTACCATTTAAAAGTTATGGCTAAAAGAAGTAGGCGCTAAAATTTCCAAGCAAATGCAAAGGCAGCAAAGCTCCTCTTCACTTCAGCCTTTGTTGTGATCACTTCCCTTCTCCAAATTGGACATGCAATAGCTTTTTAGAAAGCTCACTCCATCATCTAGCTTGTTCTAAAATTTCGCATGCATGCCTCTCAAACTCCAGATTTTGTAGCTAGTCGATTCTACTCTTCAAACCCTAGCAACAATTTTTCCTCTTTGACACTTCACGGCTCATAAAACTTTCATCAAAGCTCCAAATGTATTGATTTTTGATTTTGTAGAAAGCTTACATAAGCTACTATAAGCACCTAAAATATCAAAAGGATTGAAGAGACTGTCCGACTTGGGTGGTTGAACAAAGTCTCTGCCCCTCTTCGTCGGGTGGCAGCAAACCCTTTCCCACTCTCAAGCTCACAACTTTTGCTCTCCAACTCCAAATGCTACAAGAGATGTCTTGATAGAAAGCTAACACAATCTTCCACACTCTCAATAAATTTCACTAAGAAAGAGTTGAAATCAAACTTGCAGTGGCAGCTCGAAGTTTCTGCCCCTCTTCGTCGGGTGGCAGCAAACCTCACTCTACTAAAACAAGCATAACTTTTTGTTCACAACTCCAATACAAGCAAGTGAGTAGGTTCTAGAATCCTCACAACTCGAAGAACACACCCAACAATTTTCACTACAAACACTTCTATCTCCTCGGAGCTATCTCTCTCCAAAGTTCACTCTTCAAAAACTGCTTCTCTCTCTTGGTCTAACAAGAGGAGTATATCTCCCTTTCTTTCTATATTAGACTATGAGACGCCCACATGGGCAGCCAAATCCTATTGGATGGGCCTTATTCACCCCATGCTCTCCTTTCTTATCCTTCATAAGGTCCATTCTACCTCAAAAGTCAACAAGAAAGGTAAACAACCTTTACTTTTCTTCTAATTACAAAAGAGTCTATTCTAGGATATAAATAAGGTAGGAACAAAACAAATAGCCATCTTAATTCACTAACTAAGTGGCTATAATAAATCCTCTCCTTATAATATCTTCTAAAATAACTTCTAGCACTCACACATATATTAACAATAGATACAAGATTTTTAATATTTTTATACACTGCACATAAATGCAGTACGACAACGTGAAGGATTTGTTGTTATCTCTTCCTGATCCACGAACGTTCAATGAAGCCATTAGCCAAGCTATAAAGTGCGATAATCGCCTATTTCAATGTCGCCAAGACCAACGCTCCAGACAATATACAAGTAATTACAACGCAATTATATTGGCAAGTAGCCTAAATTCACAAGCAAAGATAGAAGACATGAAGATTGATGCGGTACATATCAAATCCCTTACTCTAGAAGAAAAGAAGCAGCGTATGGAGAAAGGTTTGTGTTTTTATTGCGGTGGAGAAGGCCATAGAGTTGAAAATTGTCCGAAGAAGCAAAATGGACGCAGCATTAAGAATAGAGGTGCGTTTGTTCAAGAAAACAAGGATGCCCAGCCACAATAGGAACCGTGCGGCTGGACAAATCAAAACCAGGTTCCTCTCTTTCTATTCAACCTGCCCGTTGTTTTACAATTCCTTTGTCTTTTGGTCCTGAAAAACTAAAAATCTTAGCCTTATTAGATTCAAGAGCATCTGCTTGTTTCTTAGACCAAGAATTTGTTAAGCATCACAAAATTCCCCTAGTACAAAAATTCAAACCTGTTCACGTAGAAGTAATAGATGGACGACCTTTATTATCTGGTAGTGTCACCTATGAATCAGAACCTATAGAAGTGACGTTTAAAGACCACAGTAGTTATATTATTTTCAACATTATTAGCACCCCATCAAATCCTATTATTCTTGGTCTTTCTTAGTTGGAAAAATATAATCCATCCATAGATTGGAGGTTGCGGAGGATAACATTTCCCATAGAACAACCTGAGGACAAGCCTGGAAGAAGACCCCAAACCAAAAAATCCTTGTTCATTGGAGCAAGAACGTTTATAAGATCGTGTAAGGAAGGCACACCATTGGTCATTTATGCGGCTCCAACTAGTGGAGAGTAGATTTCAATAGCAAGAATATGGGAACAATACAAGGATTTTCAAGACGTGTTCCAAAAGAAGAATGCTGACATGCTACCAGAACATCGACCATATGATTATACCATAGAATTGCAAGAAGGAGCACAACCGCCTTTTAGTCCAATCTACAACCTATCGCAGATGAAGTTGGCTGAGTTGCAAAAATACAATGACAAGAATCTAGCCAAGAATTTCATTTGTCATTCAAAGTTGCCAACTGGGGCACCAATCTTATTTGTGAAGAAGAAGGATGGCTCACTACGGATGTGCGTGGACTATCGAGGTCTCAACAAGGTGACAAAGAAGAATCGCTATCCATTACCTTTGATCTCTAGTCTTCTAGAACAACTTGGACGTGCAAAAATCTTTACAAAGATTGATTTAAGGGGAGCTTAGAACCTTGTGCGAATCAAAGAAGGAGACGAATGGAAGACAGCTTTTCGTACAAAGTATGGTCATTTTGAATATAATGTCATGCCATTTGGCCTTACCAATGCTCCGGCAGTTTTTCAACACATGATGAATAATATTTTTTGAGAATATCTAGACGATTTTGTTGTCATTTATCTGGATGGTATCTTGATATTTTTTGAGAATGAAGAAAATCATAAGAAGCATGTTCATTTGCTACTCAAAAAACTACGCGAGTGAGAACTCTACGCCAAGTTGGAGAAGTGCTTATTTCACCAAACTGAGATGGAGTTTTTAGGATTTGTTGCGACTACGGAAGGCTTGAAGATGGATCCTAAGAAGGTGGAAGCAACTGTGTCCTAGGAAGTTCCAAAGACGATTAGAGACGTACAATATATTCTCGACTTTGTTAACTTCTATTGGATCTTCATCAAGAATTATTCTCAAGTTGTTGCTCCACTCACTCGATTAACATGTAAGGATAAGCTAGAATGGGGACCTCTAGCAAAAAAAACATTTCAAAATCTTAAAACGGTATTTATTACGGCTCCAATCTTGGTACACCTAAATTTTACAAAGGTTTTCTATTTGAAAACCGATGCTTTGGATTTTACTTTAGGAGCCGTACTTTCACAGATGGACATCAACAATAAGCTTCATCCGGTTGCATTCTATTCATGGAAATTTTCTGCGATTGAGATCAATTACGAGATTCATGATAAGGAATTCTTTGTTATAGTGGATTCTTTCTAAGAGTGGCGTCACTTCCTCGAAGGAGCTACGCATCCGGTGACCATATATACGAATCATAAGAATCTAAAATATTTCATATCTGCTTGGGTTCTAAACCGTCGTCAAGCTCGATAGATTATGTCGCTATCTAGATTTGACTTTATTATTACTTATCGGTGTGAAAAGCAGCAAGGACTATCCGATGCCTTATCAAGAAGATCATATCTTGCGCCGAAGGTTGGAGAAGCAACAGTGTACGACATTATTAAAGCCACAGCAATTCAGGACTTGTGCTCTTGTGGTACCAATTGATGCTGACTTCTTCAACCAGGTACGTGCTGCGACCATTGAAGATTCAATAGTCCTTGATATTAAGCAGCATATCAATGATGACAAGTTCAAGGTTGAAGGAGATCTCTTATACCATTGCCCATTCCGTGTCGTCCATGGTCTTCACTTTCCATAGACTTTATTATAGATCTGCCGCCATCAAATTCATTTGACAGCATCTTTGTTGTGGTGGATCGATTTACGAAGATGGCACATTTTATCCCTTGCAAGAAGACATCGTCAAGCAAAGATACAGCAAGGCTCTTCTTTGATAATGTGTATCGATATCATGGTCTACCAGATGATATCGTGTTAAATCAAAGAACCCAATTTGTATCAAAATTTTGGAGATATTTTTTTAAAATATTAAAGATGGACATCAAGCTTTCTTCGGCATTCCATCCTCAAACGGATGGCCAAACGGAACGGGTGAATCAAGTTTTGGAATAGTATTTACGATGCAGCATCAACTATCAGCAAGATGATTGGACTGCATATGTACCGCTAGCCGAGTTTGCATATAACAACACCTTTCATGGGTCGACTCAGAAAACACCATTCTTTTCCAATTATGGGTACCATCCGAAGCTTGATCTATTGAGTCCATCAGTGAATAACAACCTAGCAACTGAAGGATTGGTGCAATAGCTATCGGAGCTTCAAACCACATTGAAGCTTCAATTGCAAATTGCCCAAGAGTCTTATAAAGCATCCGCGGATAAATTTCGGAATCAGGCACCTAATTTCAAGATTGGAGATAAAATATGGCTGCTTCGACGGAATATCAAGATCAAGCGGCCATGTGATAAGTTGGACTACCGAAGATTGGGACCATTTGTTATCTAGAAGCAAATCAATCATGTGGTGTACTGCTTAGAGTTACCAGCTGCTATGAAGGTACACCCTGTCTTTCATGTTTCTCTGTTAGAGCCTTATCGAGAATCGTCTTTTCTTGGAAGAGTGCAATGTCCGCCACCTAGTATAGAAATTGAAAACAACAAAGAATATGAGGTGGAAAGGATACTAGATTCACGGCGAAGATGGAATAAATTAGAGTACTTTGTGTATTGGAGCGGCTACAATATTAATGAAAGAACATGGGAATCGGCCAAAAATCTTGCCAATGTGTCACGAAAGGTACAAAAATTCCATCAATGATATCCTAATAAATCAAAAGCTGGTCATTAACGAAGCGTGAAGATGAAGCCTTCTCTAGAGAAATGAATAAAAAAGGGATCCAGGTCTTATCAAAACATAACTTATTGTATTTCATAATATCAAGATAAGTAATATCAAGGTGTATTTAGATATAGCTAGTGAAAATGTAGATACTGTACTAGCGGTACCATCTCAACCAAGTAGCTCACCACATTGACCTTGAGATGAAGAATTAGAAGAGCCAAGAAGACGTCAAAGAATACCAAGCAGCAGGTCACTTGTAATTGTCTTTGAAGTTGAATCAGCTCATGCGAGTAGTGGCGAAGCGATATTTTCAGGTCGTTTCCACAATGAAGATACAGAAGTTCAAGCATGGTCTCAAGTGGAAGGTATTGGTCATTATCGGTGGCTACAAGGACCCATGAATCATTTGCCTTGTGAACGACAGCTGAAGAATATTGCAGAGACTATGCGACAAATTTTTGATTTCCTACGTTTGTGAGTATACATCTCAAATGGCTTCTCGGAGACCTCGAAGCTAGAAGAGGAGGTGATGTCAAAGACATACTTATTAGAACCTTTGAGAACAATCTAGAAGTTTCCTAGAACTCTTTAGAACCTTCCAGAGCCTTCTAATATCTTCTTAGTTGGTAGAAGTTGCTTGAGAAGCTTCTTAGTTAGTAGAAGTAACTTCAAAAGCTCCCTAATTGGTGGAAGCTGCTTGAGAAGCTTCGTAATTGGTGGAAGTTACTTCAGAAGCTCCCTAGTTGGAGGAAGCTGCTTATGAAGCTTCCTAGGTAGGAGTATATATTGGAGTCGAGGCTAAAGAGTTCTACATCCTCAATAATTTATCTCTTGGAGCTCTAGCTCACCTCTCTGGTGTTGTTTTTGTACTCATCTGATTAATCTAGTTCTTGCCAGTTCTTTTTGAACTTCTTGTTTAGACTTCAAGTCTATAATTTGTGTCCGTTATACGATTCTGACAATATACAAGTAATTACAACGCAATTATATTGGCAAGTAGCCTAAATTCACAAGCAAAGATAGAAGACATGAAGATTGATGCGGTACATATCAAATCCCTTATTCCAGAAGAAAAGAAGCAGCGTATGGAGAAAGGTTTGTGTTTTTATTGCGGTGGAGAAGGCCATAGAGTTGAAAACTGTCTGAAGAAGCAAAATGGATGCAGCATCAAGAATAGAGGTGCGTTTGTTCAAGAAAACGAGGATGCCCAGCCACAATAGGAACCATGCGGCTGGACAAATCAAAACCAGGTTCCTCTCTTTCTACTCAACCTGCCCATTGTTTTACAATTCCTTTGTCTTTTGGTCCTGGGGAACTAAAAATCTTAGCCTTATTAGATTCAAGAGCATCTTCTTGTTTCTTAGACCAAGAATTTGCTAAGCG
>JAWRVF010001759.1:0-45476 GCA_036785485.1 Physcomitrellopsis africana | reverse complement strand
GAGGCTCTGTAATTTTTTGGTCCTAAATATACATCTATCATAAAACAAGGAGAGGATTCTAAGGAGAGAATAGGACCTTTATTGGGAATTGTACAGGGTTCCAGTTGCACGGTCCCTATCGTAGCTGGACAAATTTGTTTTCCGACATGTTGTCTTCTTTGACAGCCGTACTCCTCATTTTGTAGTTGCGACGTTTCTTTAGACAATATTGAGCAGTGTGTTTAGGTTCTCCACAATATAAACATAATCCTTCTTGACGACGACGAATCTTATCTTGTTCAGTAAGAGGTTTAAAACGTACCGCATCAATTTGCATGTCTTCTACTTCCGAATGTACGTTTTGTGAGGATGTTGATATTGCCATTGAATAATAACGTTGAGGCTCTCTTGTACGACTCTCGGATCGAAACTCAAAAAGTCGATTGTCACACTTCACAGCAAAATCAATTGCTTGACTCAATGTCTGAGGATCGGGTAAATTGAGCATTAACTTTTTTATCTCATATTGTAATCCGTAGAAAAATTGACTGATTAGTGCAACATCATCCCACTTAATGTCGGTCGCTAGTTGTCAAAATTGTGAAGCGTATAATGACACTGATCGATTGCCTTGTCGTAGGATGCAAATCTTGTTGGTTGCAACACGAATTGCATCATGTTCTCCATACATCGATCAAAATTCCGCAAAAAATGCCTCCAAATTATCCAATATTGGATCACATCATTCAAAAAAAGATGAAAACCACGATAAGGCAGGACCCGAAAGTAACGTTCCAATAAACCTAACTTGAGATCCTTGCGTAGGATAACTCTGAGGTTGAAGTTCGATCACCAGTTGTACAAAATTGATGAATCCTCGAAACTTAGATCTTGTGCCATCAAACTTCTCAAGCAAAGTGATTTTTGGTTCTCTAACGTTTGAACGGTGTTCCATCATCGGTGAGGTAGCATGGTTTGGTGTAGATATTGACGTAGCTCCAACCATCTCTACATCTTCACTTCTTGCTAATCTTGATGCTCCTTGTGGGGGTAAACTGAGTTGATGCATTGCAAGCATTAGTTCTCTCATTTGCTCTTGCACTCTTCATTTCCGCAAGCTCTGCCATGATAATATAATAGAAAGGAAGATGTCTACTCTTACTTCAAGAAATATGGAACACACACTCAAAAGAAAAAAAAATTCTAGAAACAATATCAGTTTAGAAGTGGGTACTCCACAACTTCTAATATGCTTATGTCTTATCAAGAGAAAGGGGTAATCCACTCTTAATCAAGAAAAGACAAAGCTCTGATACTGTATGTGTACTCTTGTCAATCTGTCAAGGACAATAACTGGATGAAGTCAAATAAACAAGTGAGACCTCTCTCAAAGAAATAAATATAAAGAAGTATATATATTAAAAAGAAACTGGAATGGCTAATGCCAAAAGACAAGAAAACTAGAGACTCTTGAACTAGACTGGAAACAAGAAAGGAGTTGACAAGAGTGAAGAAGGCTTCACTCTTGTCTCTATTTATACTATCTACCTAAGAGCTAAGTGGCGACGTTCTATAGGACCTCCAACACGTATCCAATTTATAAGACACGTGTCAAACTTGCAGGGCAAGTTTCCTATATGTTCGCCACGTATTTAGCTTGGTCTTCAAGCTACCAACATGTGTGACATGTGGCTAACTTATTGACCAAGTTTCTAATCCAAAAGTCTACTATGGATACTTATAAAGTCAAAGCAGCGTCTATAAAGTTTCTAGGAAGTTTTTCTAAAGATATTATGGAATTAATCTGCTTTTACCTTCTTTTATCTAGTTCTATCTGATCATATAGGTAACTATGTATATGTCCGTGACAAGTGCTTGGGTGTCTCTAAGCTAGAATTTTTAAGATATTGGACAATTGGCAGTAAATTTGCAATTAATTCTTTTTTGTGGTGAAGCTTAAGAAAGTTATCTATACTTTGGAAAAAAATTTATAAAAACTAAATAATTGAATTAAGAATTATTGAACTCTAAAATTTGGAAAGAAATAAGTCTTTGTAGATGAATAAGGTATTGAAGGATTTTGTGGATATTTGAGCCTTTTGTATAAACCTACTTAAATACAAAAAGATTTATCAATAAAAATTATCTTTTATAATATCATTGTATTTTATTTTTTATTTTTTTATTAAAAATAAATTATTTATTAGACTCTTGTTAATAAATTTCAAGTAAATTCTCTACATCTAGATATCCAATATATTCTCAGATAGAAGTTCACGCCCTACAACAATGTACTCTTGAAGCTCATCACAACTTTCTTGTAATAAGATATTTTGCATATAACAAGACTTTGGGGCTAATATCAAAAGATTTTTGGTGGCCTCAAATGTAAAAGACTATTAAAGAGTTTGTACAGTTGTGTGATTTTTGTTTAAGATAAAAAAATTCTCATCATTAATCTTACAAACTTTTTCAATCATTATCTTTATTAAAACAATTTTAGTCTTTTGTTTCTATAGATTTTATTATAGATCTTTTAAATTCAAGTTCATATGCTTTTATTTTTGAGATTGTAGATTATTTCACCAAGATGGCACATTTTGTATCATGTATAAAATCTATCACAAGTAAAAATACAATTAAACTCTTCTTTGATAATATCTATTGATATCATAGATTATGAAGGGATATTATATCAAATAGAGGGATATAATTTATATCAAGATTTTGGAAGATTCTTTTTAAAATGTTGAAGGTGGATATAAAACTATCTTCAACTTTCCACCTTCAAATTGATGGACAAATGGAATGGACAAATCAAGTTTTTCAGCAATATTTGAGTTGTACCATCAATTATTATTTAGATGATTGGACAATTCTTTTGTCATTAGTAGAGTTTTCTTACAATTATTTGATATACTTTTCTACTCAACAAACTCTATTCTTTTCCAATTATGCTTATCATCTACAACTTGATATTTTTTACTTTTTAAAAGTTGATAATTCTATGACAAAAGATTTGACAAATTGGTTGTTAAAGCTACATACAATAATGAAAGCACAATTAAAGGAAGTTGAAAATGACAAAAGATCAATCTAGATATCCATCATAAGAAACAACCTCAATTCCACATGGGCAATAAGGTATGCTTACTTCATCATAATGTTAAGACTATTTGTTTTTGTGACAAACTAGATTATTGTAGGCTTGGACCATTTCCAATTTTTGAACAAATCAATTCAATTGTTTATCAATTATATGTATCAAAATCTATAGAGATCTATCATGTATTCCACGTGTCACTACTCAAATCATATAAGACAATGGATATATAAATTAGAAGACAAATGCCACCGCCTTTTATAAAAATGGACAACAATGAAAAATTTAAAATAAAAGACGTCTTGGATTTGAGGCAATGCCAAAATAGATTGGAATATCTTGTACATTAGTACAAATATAATATTAGTGAACATATATGGGAGCTATCTAGAAATTTAGCAAATACATCAACTAAATTCAATGCATTCTATTAATGACATCCACCAAAATCAAAATGAAAAGTCAAAAAAATATTTGTTATAAAATAAAATCAGATTTAATAGAAATTTTATTCTATCTTTTATTATTATTTATTATTTTTTAAAAAATTTTAATGCCAAAGAGATAGAAAATCAACAATTAAAAAATTCAATTCAAGACCTATTGTTTATTGACTTACTAATGTCGTGTTGTGGTTTGGCTACCATGTGAAAAAATTGTACATATATATTTAATGTATAATTTACTACACAATTAAATGAGAACTATATCAATGGATTTTATTAGTTATAAGATATGATTAGGTTGTTAATTTAGAAGGAATCTATTTAATATGACTATTAATGAGATTTATACAACCTTATTTTTTCTTTGATAGTGATTTTGAGGTTGATTTATATTGATAATAGCTTTTATATATCTTAGATCACCTTTGTTAGACATTGGTGATCCTTAAGATCTTATTTACTTCTTTTATTTGGTATTTAGAACAAATATTGTATAAATCTTATAAGAAAAAGGATTAGAAAGGGATTTTTAGTGTGAAAGGGGGTAATTAGGCCATCCATGTGAATGAATGGAGATGGATGATAGAAGTCTCTATTCTTATTGGCCAAAAATCATGCCCAATGGGCTTCAAGGAGGCTGCCCAAGGGTTTATTAAAGATTAGAGTTTGTTTTTGGAGGGAATTGAACATTGGAGGCTAGGATTAGCAAGTTTAGGTTTTTGGATATGGTTTTGGTGCAAATCTTGCATGATTTGGACTTTTTATGAAAGAGATATAAGCACTCAAAGTTAGGATGTTGAAATTGTATCTACTGTCACTATTTCTAGCATAACTCGTGTATACAGAGAGCAATAGAAGATCGGCAACTAGGATTGAAAAGAGCACTTTTTGGCTACACTTTTTACATATAGCTTGATGAAATCCAAGCTACAATGATGGAGATATTGGGAGTTGAAGTTAGTACTTGTAAGCCAAGAGCAGTAAGTGACCCCGCTTAATTAGTGGTTACATTTTGAGCTATATCTTATGCTATTCGATAGATTTTTGGCTCAAAATTTTTAAGAGTGTATATGTTTATGTCATAAGACTATGTATAAATTTTTTGTAGTATTAAGATTTTGGATTTGTGAGATATAAGGAAAATAGTACTCAGATGTTTCTAAGCTAGGGTATTAAGCACTTGCTATGGTTTTTGAGATATCAGACGATCGGAAACAAATTTATAGTCAATTCTTTTTCATGGTAAAACTTAAGAATATTACCCACACTTTAAAGAAAATTTTATAGAAATTGAATAGTTAGATCAAGAGTTATTGGACTCTAAAGATTAAGAAGAAATAAGTCCTTACAAGTGAATAAAGTTTTGAAGGATTTTTGTAGAAATTTGAACCCCTTTTGTACAAACCTACTTGAATATAAGATGATTTACCTATATAATTTCTTTTTTATAATATTGTTGTATTATTTGTCTTTTTTATTAAGAACAAATCACTTATTAGAATTTAGCCAATAAGTTTCAAATAAACTCTCCACAGCCAGGTACCCAATGTATTCCTAGATAGAAGTTCATGCCATCCAACATTGGATAAGACATTACAACTATTACAACCTTCAAGATGACGGAATAGAAATGAAGATCCTTAAGAACGACATGTATTTCTTTGG
Source organism: Physcomitrellopsis africana (assembly GCA_036785485.1). Taxonomy (NCBI): domain Eukaryota; kingdom Viridiplantae; phylum Streptophyta; class Bryopsida; order Funariales; family Funariaceae; genus Physcomitrellopsis; species Physcomitrellopsis africana. The sequence goes on along the minus strand of JAWRVF010001759.1, from coordinate 40,283 downwards.
ATTGATGGCAAGATATAACATGTTTGGTATCACGACCTTGGAAGAAATTTCCAATATTTGGTGATACTTTTAAAGATAAAAACTACTCTTGATACTTCTTCAAATATTTTCTTTGAAAAAAATTATAAAGGCCATAATAATGATCAAATATTATGGTGGTCTTTCTGCCTTGGTATGAAATATTATTAATAGTTGAGAGGACCTATCAACTACTTTTAAAAGAAATAAAAATATAATTTGGCGCATCTTAGACTTCTTCAATATATAATCACCACTCCTTATGGCACTTGTCTCTAAAAAAAGGGAGTAATGCCTCAAATATAAGATTTACTCTTATAATTATCTAATTAATATGAATAGATAGATATAGATAAAAATAAATTAATTTGATAATATCTTATAGAAAAGCTTTTTAGAAGCTTTGTAGATGTAGTTTCATCTTTATACATGTCTATAGGTAATTGATAGGTTAGAAACTTGGCCTACAAGTTAGCCACATATTACACATTTTAATAACTTGTAGAACAAGCTAAATACATGGAGCACATATAAAAAATTTATCTTATAAGTTTGACACATGTCTTGCAAATTGGACATGTGTTAGAGGTCCTATAGAATACCATCACATAGCTTTTAGATAAATAGTATATATAGAAACAAGAATGAAGCCTTCTTCACTCCTGTCAATTCTTTTTTTGCTTCTAGTTTAATTCAAGAGTCATTATATTTTCTAATCTTTAGCAATAGCCATTCCAATTTCTTCTTGAGAATATATATATATATATATATATATATATATATATATATAATTTTATTTTGCTGCTTTCTTTTTATACAAATTTTATTGGTTTATGCATCTTCTTTCAATTTATATCATTGATACAACTAGCCTTCCTTGAATATTAATTTAAGATTTTCTTAGATAATTTTTATTGAAAACTATCCTTTTTTTTAATCTAAACATATCTATAGAATTATTTTTGTTAATCTGCCTTATTTTATTTTATTTATGGTTCTATAAAATAAATAAAAGTATTTTTATTTAATACTAAATATTTTTATTACTTCCATATCTTTTACTTATATTTTTTAAAGTAATTTTGTTACTAAGTCTTCAATTAAGCTTCTCTATAATATATATGTATTTTCACTCTATAGCCATATTATAACATGATATTATTTAGACTAAGTATTAACTTATTTAAGTTTGTTGCATATTAGCAATATAAGAAGAATCCAATATTTTCATAAGCAAATTTATATGATTGATAATGGATTCAAAATAATAAAAAAATATCCAAATTACTTGGTACCTCTTTTTGACATAAAAATCTCAAGATAAGATATAAATCAATTATTAATAAATTGAATTAATAAAGAACTTAAGTATATATACATAACAATAATTAATGTAGTAGTTATATTATTATTATCAATATTATCTTTTTTTAATATGTTATTTTATATTAAAATAGGCTTAATTGAATAAAGTATTGAAAAAAATTAAAATAAGTATAAAAATCTTGTTGATTTTAAAAATAAAATTGACAATATTACTTTCCAAATGGATCTTAAGAGCCTAATGAATCCAATTTCCAAATTGTCTTATAGCATCAAATAATATAAAAAATTCCTAAAGCTCTAAAAAAAATAGAATTAAAATTTTGAATCAACCTTGATTTTAAATTAGGTTCTAAAATATGGCTTCAAATAGATTGTATATGATAAAAAATGGTGATTTAAAAAAAAAAAAAAAAAATCAACTCTTCATTATTTTTTTTAATAAATTTCTATAGTAGAATGTATAATTCTTTCTTACAATTATGTATATTTACTTTGCAAAGGAAACCAAATTACATAGAAATGGGATGCAATAAGTTAAAGATATATGCAACACACAAGCAAAATATTTTAGGGCAAAAGAAGAAGTAGAGTCAAGATTTGCATTTAAAATTGAAGACAAAATATTTTGATATTACCTATCAAATAATTATATAAGATCCAAACAAATATTTTTAAAAGAAAGAATACTATCTTTCTAAGTAGAAGATTGGATTGGATTAAATAGTTCAAATGAAACTATGCTCCTAAAATATGTCTTTAAAATATCCTCAATTATTATAAAATTAAGATTTTTAATACCTAAACCTATCAATGTCAAAATTTATAGAATAGAAATATAATTTAGATTCTTATATTATAATAATAAACTAACTAAGTTTCTTTTAATAACCACAAAGAATTAAAATAATACAATCACAATTTAAGATTTTATTAAGATTATTTGAGTAGTCATAAAAATCAAAGCTATAAAGAAAAATTAAAAAGATACCATAATTTTCATTGGAATAATTAAAGGACAAATTTTTGATCCCCAAAATTACTTGTGGAATAAAGAATGCAATATTATAGTATTCATATGTAAATTAGGATGCAAAATCATACAAAAATAACATCCTTGTTGAGACCTAATCTCTTTAAAGTAGAAAGATAAACTTGATATCAATAAAAATAAAAATAAAAAAATAAATTTAAAAGATATATGGTTCAAATCATAATCCCACACGAAAGGTATGCTCATTTAATTAATTTATTATAGAAGAGTTTTAATTAATGCTTCAAGGGCCTAATCTAATCCAAATATTATGAATTTCTATAAAATGTGTATATCAAGCTTTGCTGAAATAATAATCTAGTCTATAGGAGTGTGCTCAAGCTAATAGAATATGAGATTGGATAACAACTAATTAGAAACTTCAATTGTTTTGTAAGAATCAAATTATTTTTGTAAAAGAAATATCCTTAAGATTCAAAAGATGTAAATAATTATATGATCCTTGCTTATAGATAATTTGGACATTATGGCAATAATGAGGTGTAGAGTGATCTTTGGGGAAGAAAACTCATATGCTCTAATCTTTTAGAATATGGTAGATTGCCATGAAATATCTTCAAGAGAAAAAAAAAAAAAAAAAAAAAAAAAAAAAAAATGATAATAAGGCCTTATTGTGATGTTGGGATAGATTTTTGATGGCAAACAAAATCTTTAAAATAAGAATAGGCGTGACAATTAGATGAAACTCTAAAATTCTATTAAGAGGTTTAATAATTTATGAGGATGAAGATACATACTAACCAAGAATAGATAGGAGGCCAATAATGTTGCTTTGAGTTCCACCCTAGACATAGTGTGTTAGGAGATTGGATGCCTCTGGGTCATTTATCCACCGCTAATCATTATATAGGGTAAAAAATTTAAAAATTTAATTAAAAAACTTGCTCGTCTTGCTGAACAGGACCGCATCACACTGCGACGATGCGAAGACGAAAAACCAGCGGCGGCGAAGAAATGAAGCATGCGGAAATGAAGGAAATCATCGTGGCAAGCACCTCCAGGATGAGGATTCCACCGCCACCGGGTTTAAGAGTCCCCGTCCACACTGCCAGGATCTGTGATATCGTGATACCACCGCAGCGGGCTCCTTCCAGCTTCCTCCACCAGAATCCCTGATGTAGATTCTCTTCGCTGCACAGCCAATCCTGTGCTTGCTTGCTTTCTTGCCACTATCGTTGGCGCCAGTGCCATAACGGCGGCGCGCGTTGGCTCGTCATACGCGACAACATGTGAATGTTTAAGACGAGAGAAAGCGGAAAGAGTTAATTAGACAGGCAAATCACACATCTTCCGTCCACAGAACATTTCGGGGAATTCTCATGAACCGCAGCGCGTCCACGGTTGCTGCTTCGCGGAGAAGAACGCCACAACTACGACCCAATGCTTGTGACGACGACGTCCGGGTCACAACGCCAGAACAAACTCGCTTGTGCGGCTGCGACGCTGTCATCGACGCGAGTTTTAGAATACGTGCACGGCGTCTCTCAGCTCATGCCTGATCGTTGACTCCTGGAGAGTCAGAGCAGAGTGGCGTATTTATCCGGCTCTTTCATCTAGGTGTCACGAATGCACTGTTGCAGCAACATTCCGGGGTCAAAAAGTGCGAGTGAGGAGGGTGAGGTGCCGGGAGTGGGATTCCGCCCACCACCGAAGTCCAGCGCGTCGAGAGTGGGACTTGAGTGCTCGTCGCGTGCAGGACGGGAGACTGTGGGCCTGGTGAAGTGCGCTGGCGCGCCAGCGAAGGGTCCGCAACGCCGCCGCTCTCATGGCTGCGGCCTTTCTTGCTTCTACTCCGGACACCTGTTCATTTCTCTTACCTATATCTCTTTTTGTTCCCTTTTCTATTGGATATTTCGGACTTGGTTTCTCTTAATATGGCTTCTGTCGTTCAGACTGCTTGTGCTATCTGTCTTCAAAAATTTAGTTTACACACCAGTTCTTGTTAGTTTAGAATCTTGTGTGTGGTTTGTTTTTACAGTTTTTATGTTGTTTCGTGGTGTTTTTTCTTTTTTTCTTTTTCTTTTTCTTTGTAACATTTGCATGTGTAAAAATCATTGAACTTGAGTTTTGTTCTAAAAAATTATTACAAAATAATAATATTATTGATTCGATAATTCCAATAATTCTAGTTCAAAATAATATGAACTCACAAGCAACACACTACACGTGCGCCATATAGTGCAGGCTCTACAAATCTGTTCAACTCCGCAGCACAGAGGCCAGGAGTTTCCCAGTGACTCGGTGAAGGGAGCTACGGGAGAGAGCTCGGTGTAGGGTGGAAAGTCCCAAGGCCGCGTGGAATACACTCCCGCCCGGCTTCTGCATGGCAAGTCACCGACCCTGTTTCAATTCACAAAGCAAATTCCGGTCACCAATCAACTGAGTCCAGCAAAATTGGCGGGAGCCGCTTTTGAAAAGCCTGCGAGCCTGCGACGAATCGGAACACGGCTGGCTCTGGGTCGGAAAACCACCGCCTCGAGTACGTACCTCCCTACCTACCTACCTACCTACCTACCAACCTGGTTTCCCCCGTTCCCATGCGGAGGCCACCGTTGGCGTTCCGTTGATCCGTCATCGTCGCCGTCGTCTTCGTCGTCGTCCTCCTCGTCGTCGTCTCCCTCGCTGGATGCGTCTCCGGCAATTATCATTCGCAGCTACCCCCAAGGCACTTTCAGTTCGTTCGTGAAGCTACCATCCCTCTGTAGAAGCATCCGTTCAGGGTCAGTGAATCGTCTCCTCATTCTGCACGCAGGCAGGCTAACCCTCATCTCCCCCACCATGAGCCAGCGTTGGCGTTCTGACAGCCTCGTGGCTGGTGGAAGATTGTAGGGAGAGCCCGTGGTGGTTGCTAGTTGGTGTTTAGATGGTGCTGTGATGTGACGGGGCGATGTCGTGGAAGTTTTGGAAGGTTTCGTGAGTTGGGTTTTTGGGGATTTTGGAAACTTCGAGTTTAAGAGGCCAAGTGGAATTTTGGGAGGGGTGTGCAATTTAGAGGTTTGCAGTGTTGGCGGAGGAGGAATGCGGGGAGGGTAGCTGCTGCCAGCGATGCACCTGGATACCATACTTCGGGCTGGGGTCTGTTGGAGGACGCTGGATTTTGTTAAGAAAGTTATGCGAGTTTGCTTTTGATTGGTTGGGTGGAGGAGAGTAGGTAGAAGGTGGATTCGAACAGGAGATTGAGTACTGGAGCTCCAACTGGGCTAGAGGGCTTGGTGAGTTTCAAAGTCAAGCCAATTTTGAATTTGAGTGGTTGGTTTTATTGATCTGGGACAAGCTTGGGGCGTCTGACATAATGCACGTGGATCGGCATTGTGGTGTCGAATCCAGCTGAATTAGTTGGTCTTGGGAATAGCACTGTTATCGAAGGATGATTTGTAGCTGTTCGGATTAGGATGCCCTATTTTGCTGAGACTGACGTGCAATTACTGGCTGGCTTTCCAGAGAGGCGCATATTCTGTTTTGGCTCCACCGAGGGTTGGGGGGATTAGGGATTTTTTCATTTAGGGATTGTTTGCCGACATCTTGCATGGCCATGAATACATACGAAAATAGCTCTTCGGAAAGCCGCGATGATGACTTGCGCAGGTTCGTTCATTTTGTTTCTGGCAAGCAATGAGGAACTAGGGTATAAGATTAGTGCGGGCATCGCTTTCAGTCATTGGATCGAGCTTTCTTTACAGGGCGAGGATCTGCGTGAGTTGCATCTAAGTAATTGTGCTTTTTTTGCAGGACAATTCTTAATTTCGTTTCGGAGTATACTGGCAATGACCCTCTTGAGCCATGGTTACGGTAAGTCTTAGTTCAGCATAATTGTTTGCAAAAGTTACGTGGGCAATGAACAGCTTATTTGTATCCTAATTTGGGATCGAAATTTAAGGTCACCTCTTTTCTAAGATGTGATTTTTGGCCAAACAGGTGTATAAAGTGGTTGAAGGAGATGAATCCGCCAGGTAGTGTGCAGGTAGTTCTGAAGGAAGTGCTGGAACTTACTGGGAATGAGTTTCTGGCGGACAACAGATACAAATCAGACCTTCGTTATTTGAGAGTTTGGATACAATACGTAAGTCTTCCAGTACACCCCTAGATTTTTGGTTTCTCTACTTGTAGAATCCACAATTCACACTAACTCCCCCTTGAAGTTCTGCCAACATCCTCTGTTTGGAATTCACAGAAAGATGGTGATGTTCCACTCTATGCGAATATTGCCCAAACTGTAGTGTATTTGTAGTCAACGTATTACTAACCAGGATAGTAATTGTGATAAAATGCTTATATGAGTTACTAATAGCGACACGTAGGCCAGGGACAGTACATACTAAGTTACAGTCTGACTAACAGACCGTTGGTTCCATCCTGTGTCGAGCTTAAGTTCTTGCTGAATGATTCACGAGTCCAGCAACAATGCGTGTGACTCTTAGCTCGGCTTTGCGATAAAGAAAACTTCAACATACTTCCCACTTTTGCACATATTTTGTGCATTTTATGGAACACTGCTCCATGCAGAGTGTTCTTTGTTGTTTTTTCTGAAGTTTCTTATGGCTTTAGTCCATCAGTGGCTAAAGGTGTGAGCTTTTCACTGGAGCTGTAGCTTGGAATGGAGAGATTTGGTTGATCAGCAACGTAATTCATACCGTTATTTGCTTGCAGGCAGATTGCTGTGTGGACCGGGGAGGCATTTTCCCCTTTCTGGAGGCGAATGGGATTGGACTGGAGCATGGGCTATTCTACGAGGCGTATGCTATGTTGCTGGAATCTTCTAGAGACTTCGCCAAGGCCGATTACGTCTTTCAACTTGGCATATCTAGGCATGAGCATTTCTTTTGCAAATGATTGTTTGTCTTGATATTAATTATTTAATAATTTTGGTGACTTACAGTTCATTCAGGCTGCCAATTTGTTGCCAACTCATATCCGGAGGCATGGGTGCAGGGGAGCACAACCACTTGAAAGGGTGATGCTCATGTACAATAACTTTCGCGGCCGAATGCTTGCACGCCAGAAGCGTAAACAGCGGCAGGTTTCTCCTCAATACCTAAAGTGTACTGGTATCCTTTTAGTTGTACCAGGGATTAACACGTAAGGTTCGTACGTTCGGAACAATGACTGACGCTTTTTCTGTAACAGTTATTTATCAATGATGTATTCTTGACAAGAGTGTGTATCGCAACTGAGGTCTTGCAGGAGCAAGAACAGAAGGCTTTGTTAGCCAGAGGAGCACAGAGACCTCTTTCTGGCAGTAATGGCATTCAAGGTAGACCATATGTATTTAATTTTGGTCAATATGCTGATCTTGGATTTATATACTGCAGACGTTTGGAGGTTACTTTTACTTCAGCTATTATCATCAATCTTCTTTTACTATCTATTTTGAGACTAACAAACAGGTGTTTAAAATACACAGGATTGCCAATGATGCCTCCTTTTCAGAATAGTGCAAGGGAAGACCCTCTTCCAGACATGCAAGTTAGTGTTGGTGGTTACAATGGTCCTGGTAAGTGAGCTTCTCTGTCACTATGCTTAAATTTAAATATTTCTGGAATGAGGATCACGTTAGTGTCTAAACCATAGTTGTGGGTTCCTAATAATATGAAGTTGTGTCATCTGTTGCAGCACCGGTGTTAATTGGATCCAAAATCTACGAGAGCACCGCAATTAAAGCAGAGTCCAGTTTTGAGGAAGAAAGAATGCATCATTGGGTACATATTAAAGCCTCGCAGTTACGTTCTGCAACGTATAATGCTCCTGTAGCCTTCAACAACGTACAGAACATGTCAAACTCGATTCACACGGATACACGAACCAGGGTGAACGAAGTGCATCATAATCCTTACAGACCTGGTATCAGAATGGACTCTATGCTCAACCAAATGCCAGGTCAGAAAACAGAGACTTCAAATGGTTTTCGTAACAATGTCCCAAACCTCTCACAGACTGTTAGGTCATCACAGCCTGCAGGTGCTGGAAATGTTTTCTCCAATGATTCTTTTGGTGGTGAGAAGCACTTAACGGGACCAGCTACATCCAGTTTTGTGGCTGCAGTGCAGCAACATTGCAGTCTTCCGTTGTCTCATAGGGACTTGCCCCAGACTGGGAGGTCACACACAAATGAAAATATAAAAGGAATGGAACGAAGTGGAAACCCTGCAGAACCAGCTGGTCATAGTGAGAATATTGATGATGTTACCATTGTGACTAAATCGGTGACAGATGATATTATGGCGATGTTCGCTGACTCGAGACCTGCCTCGTTGCACTCTGAAGCTACTGCTAGACCTCCATCTGCTCATGAAGACTCTTTTAAGACTGAAAGGTCATACACAAATGAAAACGTGACAGGGATGGAAAGAAATTGCAGTTCTGGAGAACGGGCTGGTCAAAGTAAGATTGTTGACGATGCCACTATTATGACTAAATCCGTAACGGATGACATCATGGCGATGTTTAGCGACCCAAGAGATGCATCATCGCGCTCTGAAGCAGTAGCACAAAAATATGCAAGTCCTCTTGCGTCGCACAGGGGCATGCCCAAGATTGAGAAGTCATACACAAACGAGAACTTAGCGGTGACAGTAGTTAATGTCAGCAGCGCGCATCGACCTGGTCAGAGTGAGGTTCTTGATGATCTCACTATGGACTCTAAATCGGTGACAGATGATATAATGTCGATGTTCAGCGACTCTTTTGCACGTAAGGAACCTGGTCAGAGAGGTGTGACCTCTAGCTTTACGAAGACCACCGTGTCTTACGCAGGTACTCAGAAAGGCACACCACCTGTGAATGGAGGTCTTCGAGCTCCTGTAGCACCGAATCAACCTGTTCGCAAGTCTGCCAATGCAAGCGCTCCACATAACAGTCCGAGTACCTCTATTCCTAGTGATTCAGAGTCCAGAACTTTAAATGTTACAGCAGATTACAAAGGGATCACAGCCTCAATACAGCAACAGTCTAGCCATGTTGCCCTCGGAGGAAAAAGTGTGGCGGCTGAAGGCGTTAAGCCGGAAGTGTCGGCACATACCAGTTGGAGGTCAGCCAATCAAGTGCATATTAAGGCAGCTACCATTCACCCACGGGAGTTCGTCAGCGTTCATAAAGATGTGGCTTCGAGTAGCACGTCTGCTGTGGACAATGAAGCTCTTCCTAATCAGAAGAGCATGGAGCAGACAGCGGTTGGACTACGGATCACGAAGGAAAGCAGAAGTAGCATTCCTGATGAACACTCAAAGCTAGATCCTGGTACAGCACAGGACCGGGGCTGTGGAAAGAATAGAGTGAACAATGAATATAGTGTGTATGACGATAGCAGTATTAGATCAACTTCGAGCCGAAAACGCTCAAGCTGGTCTACTAGCGCCAAGGGCAGTACTCATTGTATCTATCTTAGCGATGAAGAAGAAAAGATCGACAATAGGGACAACAAGAAGCAAAAGGTGCAGGTTGCGTCTACCACCTTCAACGAAGGATCTGGAGTCCGGGAGAGTGGGACTCCTGGTATGGACAGATCCGACGTCACGAGGGAGCAGCATCCCTCGCAGTATTCTCCAATCGTCTGCTCGACTCCAAGCAAAAGTATTACCACCTTCAAAGGATCAACTTCTCTGCAGAGGTGGGATCCTATTCTTGTGGTCATATTGTGGTGAACTTTAATACCCAGTTGGTTTTATTTAAAACGATTCGATAACTCATAGTCGTATTTTTTGGGGGACAGGAATATCTTGGAGCCTACACTTTCTAGGACGGAGCAAAGGAAGAAACCAGGAGGACAATTATATCCATGGGAGCAATCACTGCTAGCTAGTTTATTGAAAGAGTTAGACCCGCCATTGTCCAAATATAAGGTGAGGTGGTTGAGCTTACTGTACTGTACAACTGCGACAGATCCTTAAATCATCTTCAATTGCTAGAGAAATGGAATGGGCTCGAGCCATGTACTGTCATCTAGGCGTTGTAGAGAAGCTGGTTTCAGGAAATTAATGTAGTTGCCGCAAATCAAATATGTTACTCATTTATAGCATGATTGCCTTAATTTCGTTATTTCTTCTGCGCAGGGATATATTTACAGCTCCAAGAAATATTCAGGAAAAGTATCTCTGGCCACTTTTGCTTCCACCAAACCCGGTGTGAAGAACAAATCATTAGAGTTGGGTATGTATGAGGACAATGACCAGTCTGTTTTTCGATTTCAAAAGCTGTGTTTTACATCTTAAAATGAGTGGAAAAGTATATTATGCTCGATCTTTACCTTGAAAGTTCGTAGACCGAGGGCTTATCTTTGAATGGCTCATCTTTTCTGAAGAGTGTTGTTACCTCTATGATTTTTAATCTGTTAATGTGTTTTGCGTTTGTTACTAAGTGATGCAGGCTGCAGCAAGTATCAGTTGAAGGGATGTACAGGTCGTGGCGCATTTGCTCAAGTCTACCTAGCTGATGCTCTTCACAATAATGGAGATAGCCACCGTGTAGTGCTTAAAGTAAGATAATCCCTGGAATGATTGAAGTGTAGATACACATTCAGGACCCTTTTGGAACGATGTCATTATGTGCCTTGCTCAACATCACGATTTATAATTTTCAGAAGCTATGAATAATTGCTATCCGAAATGTAATGTGAACCCCTCAGGGTTTGCATTGTCTATTAGGTCCCTTGCTATTGCCCAGCCCTTTTAATTCTGAATAGTATATATGATTTATATGTTATGTCTTATGTTGAGATAATCGATCAATACTGAAAACTGGCGTCTCAGGTTCAAAAGCCACCCTGTCCCTGGGAATTCTATATATATCGTCAGCTTGATGTGCGTATCCCTTCAGAAGAGGTACTTACCGCATACCCCTAAATACTGTTGTCTTTAAAAGTCCTCTATCTTTTAGCTGAAACATAACGTCAAAAGGAAAGGACAATCCTCTTTTTTCTGCATTTGCAGGAAGACAGGAAAGACGGGTGAAGGCTCTGAGAATGGACACGTGTGCATTGCGTTGAGATAGTGTAACTATGCTAGATATTATTATTATTATTATTATTATTCTTATCACCCCCACCAGCATCATCAACATCTGTTCACAAACCACTTGTGCTGGCTGTAGAGATGCTCATACGGACGCGCCCAGAATATTCACATCTATGCGGATTGTAGCTTCATGGAATGCGACTTTGGTCAATATGGAACCCTTCAGGTATGACCTACTGCATTTACATTGAAGCTGTCAATACAAGAATTAAACCTACATTTTCAAAAAATCTTTGTGCGCCACCTAGCACGTGCAATTTGTACGCTGGAGGTTCACCTGCTCGATTCTAATATCAGCTTGCATTTACTGGAGTACAGGATGTTATCAATTCTTATCTCAGTAAGGGCCAACGAATGGATGAAGCTTTGTGCATTTTCTACACCATAGAAATGTTGCACATGTTGGAAAATCTTCATAAAATTGGGCTCATTCATGGAGACTTCAAGCCTGACAATCTGCTTATACGCAGCAGCAGGTGCAGCCTCATTTACCTTCGCACTATGGAATCGTTTTCTTGGAAAATACGGGACTGATTCTGACACTTGACTTTGAGTTTTGATGAAGATACTTTCCGAAATCAAATTGAGTTGGACCGACGATGCTAACTGTGTGCTCGTTGGTTTCTTGGTTTTGCAGTGAGAATCTGGGAGTTTGGACTCCTGATAAGTCAGGTTCCTGGAAGCAGCAGGTCAGACCTTGTAGCAGTCCTTTCTGTGCTGTAAGATGGTTCTAGTTCTTGAATAAGACGTGTGAACTAGGCAGTCTGTAAAGTAAATTATTTTAATCTGACAACGGTGTCCATTCTCGTTCAGGGTGTGTGTCTCATAGATTGGGGTCGCAGCATTGACCTTACCCTCTTCGCTGAAGGAACGGAATTTGTGGGCGACAGCAAGACTGATGGATTTCGGTGCACAGAAATGATTGAGAAGAAACCATGGACTTTTCAGGTGCTTAAACTTGAGAAAAGTTGTATCTATTTCTCTTACTGTAACATATCTGCCTGAATCTGATCAAGTAAATTTTTAGCTAGCAAGTATGATCAGTAATTGCTGTTCAGTGTTGTGATAATTATCCACATTCATTATATTCCGGCAGGTGGATACATATGGCTTGTGTGGGGTTGCACACTGCCTTTTGCACGGGAACTATATGGAGATAGATAAGCGCTCAAGCAATGCGGCCCCACAGGCCGTTTACCGCCCAAAGGCGCCCTATAAAAGGTAATTTGTGCCTTTTAGCTTTCTGGATGCGTAACATGGTGCTAACACTGTCAGTTAGCATCATGTTTGAAGTCTATCTTGTTGTTATCAAATTTGTTACGAAGTCTATGTCCTGATCAAAATTGTGAATTTGGTAACTTGAAAGTAGCCTAAGTTCCGAAAACGTACTGCAGGTATTGGAACGTGAATTTGTGGCAGAATTTTTTCGAGACACTGCTAAACTTGAAGACCGGCAAGAGCTATGATACTTTGAATAAGTTGCGTAGGTCATTTGAAGATTATTTGTGTAGCGATTCAGCTTCAACGAAAAAACTGAGAGACCTATTGACGAAGCAGAACACTATGCTTGTCAGCCGGAAGTGAATGCACTTCTTAATTGTGTATCATGATTCCTTATATTGGTGACTCCACAACCTCTCTCTTGGTCGAGTCTTTCTACTTTCAGGATGAGAAATTCAAGAAATTCAATTGTAAAATATAGAAATGCTGCCTTTACTTGGACTACACTTAGTATTCATGCTCTTTCCAGTTAGTTAATTAATTCCGTCTTTTGAGTAGATTCTCACAAATTTGCAACTTTTTGCAATATTTTATTTGCATCACTTGTCCTCTTTAGCTGGCCTCATTTGGCTTGTTTTTACGCCAGTTTGCTGGTTCGTATGGTAAATCGCTGCAGTAATTGGTAGCCGATAAATTTCAGCCTATGGTTGCAAATCTGTCCTTGTCGGGTAAAGTTTACAAATTGATTGAATGAATGCCATTGCGGTGCAGAGCTTGAACGCTGGAAACTGAGTGTGGTCCTTGTCTCTGGGTGTGATTTCTCTGAGCAACTCTCACATGTTTGACTTGTGGCTTTCCTTTGACCATGCTGGAACGTGTACAGTAAACGATGACAGGCGAGACATTAAATCAACTGCTCCAACTCCCGCAATTTCATTGAATTGCAAGTTTTATGGTTACAGTACACTTGTTGAGTCATTGAAAAGGCCTGTCATTGTGTGACTAGTGTGATGCAGGAAGACAACTTGGAAACTTGTCTCATTACACGCCCTAAATAGCTTGTGCTATTAGTACTCACAGACTGAACCTAAATTTCCTCGAACATTGCTGAATTCCTACACCTCAAACAGTGCATAAGAACTGTAGATGGATGATGTACTACTGTTGCCATGTTGCACACATAAAAATGAAAACTCATTTACTAGTTCTTGTTGGCAACTTGGTGCTTGGATGATACAGTATACCTGGGGTAAAGATGATGTGTGTAGCTCTTTCTTCTGTGGCAATGGAAGTCAACTTCATTTCATTCTGGGCTCATGATGCATACAATCATAATACTAGGGCAATCACACAAAACTGCACAATCTACAATGTTGTTTGCCAGGTCAATGCTGTACTTGTATTGGGGTGTGCAATTGCTACAGCATGCCTATCAAACCCATAAAAAAAGTAACCAAAATTTAATTACGTGTGTTAAAAAAACATACAGTAAGAGCAATCATTTGTTACAGGAAACTTATCATTGTACAGGTGTGGGACCAAGAGTTCTGTGTCTGATTCCATGAATTTTTTTTAAAATTGCAACATTGACTGTACATCATGTTTGGAATGTTGTTTTCAAGCAGTCTTTGCTCTCACTGCTGTTCCATGTTACATTGCCAAGAATATTGGCCACTTAAATGTAAGAAAATTATGTGGTGTGGTTTATTTATATTATTTAAGCTAAAAATAGTGTACAGTTCATCTCTATTTGTAGATCTAAGAATGGAGTCACTGTGCCACATTAACAATTATAAATAGCATATGAATGTATCAATGACATTTCATCCTAAACTTCACATGGAAGGATTTTTTGTGATGTTAGAAAGGATTCATTTTTCTCAAGTTGATATCTTTCATTTTAACAGAATCTTATTGCATTCTATAAATTCATGATTGATTGTTTTTTATTTATTAAAATTTTAGTAAGATATTTTATACTAAAAAAATATTAATTAATAAATATTCTAATGTATGCACAAAAGAATTCAATTAAATTGACTCAACAAATGTTTTTGTGTATATTGCTGGTAAAATTTAAATACAACTTTAGTATACATATTTGGATTTTGTATAATATTGATGAGTTGAAATATTTGTAACACATGTTTATAAACTTTTACATCCATGGAGTACAAGCTGCATGAATCAAATTTAGAACTTCAATTCAATCTTATTAAATATTTGTGAATAATAATGATACCTAGATTTTGAGACAATGTTGAAGTTAGCCAGTAAATTTAATAATTAAAATTAATTCGGACTGTTCTAGACTATCCTAGCAATGAAATATGGCAAATTTTTTGTTGATGAGGTACATGAGTAGAATAAAATTTGCATAGAAATAATATAAGTGGTTTAAAAGGTATATGAGATAAAATCCATTGTGTCAAATTAGAAAAACAGAAATCTACAATACAAAAAATAAACCAATGGGTTAATGCAAACATTTTTTCATAACAAAATTATATATATATATATATATATATACACACACATGTGTACAAATAAGGTTTCTAAATGTATTTCTCCATTCTTGTCACACAAACCGCAAATTCTTGAGAACATATTTACTTATACAAAGATGCTTTCACATTAACAATTTATAATTGAGTCAATGTGCCATGTCCAAAGGTGCTGCACAACTACTGTTAAAGAACTAGAATTTAGAAGCCACAATATTTAGCATCAGCAAGGTTGCACACAAAGAGAAGTGCGGAATGAGATGGCTCTCACTTCCAACACCCTTTACTTATAAGTGGAGTTCACATCCAATATGCATAGGCTTCATCTACATTCATCTAAAGCCAGCCGCCACTCGAGATCCTAAACCTAGCCGCCTAACGAGACCCTAAATCCAGCCGCCTGTCAAGACCTTAAACCTAACCGCCTGTCGAGATCCTAGCCGCCACTTAATCCCTAGTTGACTTTTGACTATTAGAAACTTACTATGGTTAAATTCTATATTGTAATAATCCAAGTAACTCTTTCTTGAACTTTAACACTCCCACTTTTCTAATTGTCAAAAGGCTTTTAAGCCTAATGCCTTTATCAACTCGTGGTGTCTATCCTTCACTAATGCCTTTGTAAGCACATCAGCAAGCATCTCTTTTGTAGTACAATACTTCATACCTATTATACCATCTTCAATCTTCTCTCGTATGAAATGATGTTGAATATCAATGTGCTTCGTTCTTGAATGGTGCTTTGGATTCTTGGCAAATGCAAGACATCCTTGATTGTCACACATTATTGGAGTTGCTTCTGTTTGCACTAATCCAATGTCTTCTAAGAGTTGCCTTATCCAACAAGCCTCCATTGCACAATGACTTGCTGCCATGTACTCAACCTCCATGGTTGATCTTGCAATGGTAGGTTGTCTCTTGCAATTCCATGAAATGACTCCCACTCCAATAAAGAACACATATCCGTTGTGGATCTTCTATCATTTACATCTCCAGCCCAATCCGCATCGCAATAACCTTGCAAATCAATGTTCTTACCACCAAGGCATAATTTGAAGTCTTTAGTACCTTTTAAGTACCTCAATATCCTCTTTACCGTTGCCCAATGCAAGGTCCAGCCTTAGACATGTGTTGGCTCACAACACTCACCGCATATGCAAGATCCACTCTTGTAGCCACCATTGCATACATAAGTGAGCCAACTGCTGCTTTGTATGGAATACTTTGCATCTCACCTTCAACTTGAGCAAACTCCTCATCCGTGAGCTTCATCAACTTCAAATTTGCCTCCAAAGGTGTTCCAATGGGCTTACACTCCTCCATGTTGAATCGTTTCAATACTTCTTCAATGTACTTGCTTTGACTCATTGTAATGGTCTTGTTTTCACGATCTCTTATGAATTCCACTCCTAAGTAATAGTGGAGTTCTTCCAAATCACTCATTTCAAATTCTTTTTCTAATATGGCCTTCATCCAATTCAACTTTTTCACATTGTTAGCCAAGATGATTAAATCATCAACGTAAAAGATTACAATCAATAGGAACTCTTGAGATTGCATCACATACATGGAATGATCTGCCTCACTCCTTATAGACCCTTCATTCACAAAGAATGTATCAATCCGTTGGTACCATGCCCTTGGTGATTGCTTGAGTCCATACAAGGATTTCTTCAACTTACAAACAAGATGTTGTTTGCCTTCTTCAACATATCCTTAAGGTTGATCCATATAGATGTCTTCTTCTAACTCTCCATTCAAAAAAGTTGTCTTCACATCCATTTGATGCATCTCCAAGTCCATTGCTGCTCCAATTGCCACAATGGTTCTGATAGTGGTGAATTTAGCCACGGGAGCATATGTCTCATTGAAATCAACACCAGCAACTTGTGAATATCCTTTGGCAACTAATCTTGCCTTATATCTCACAACATTGCCCATTGCATCCCTTTTGGTTCTAAATACCCACTTACAACCAATAGAAGATCGATTTGGTAGAAGTTGAGTCAATTCCCATGTTCTATTGTCCATGAGAGATTTGTATTCTTCTTCCATAGCCTTCTCCCACTTCATAGCATCTGTGGACTTCATTGCATCACATAAAGACAATGGATCAGCAAAGAGTGCAACATTGGCATGTTCTTCACTTACTTGAGGAAAAATGTGGTTCTTCCACCATTCACCAAGTGGTCTTCTTTCCCTCATGGGATATCTCCTTTCATTTGAAGAAGATTCACCTTCATGTACTCCAACCACTCTTCCAAGCTTCTTCTTTCTTAAACTTTGTCTTTTCTCACTCAAAGGTTGATACTCCTCATCATCATCATCTTCAGCATCTTCATTTCCTTCACTATTGGTCTTAGGAATCAAAGAGACTTTCTTCTCCATCTTCTTTAGCTCTTCACCTTCATTCATGTCTCCACTATTTTCATTTTTTTCATCTTCTTCTTCTTTCTTTGTTAAATTTAAAGATGTGTCCATAACCACACCATTACTCCCACTTTGATACATCTCCAAGTGCTCATAAGCACTCTTATGCTCAATAAATTCAACATCACGACTTTTGATGATCTTCTTGGTATCCAAACACATTAACCTATATGCCTTTGTACCTTCACAATATCCAACAAATACACATTTTGTACCTTTTGCTTCAAGCTTGGACCTCATACAATCTGGTATCTTTGCATAAGCAATGCATCCAAATGTCCTCATGTGTGAAACACAAGGTTTCTTCCCACTCCAAGCTTCTTGTGGAGTCATTGATGTGAGTGCACTTGTAGGGCACCTATTTCTTGTGTATACTGCATTCACCACAGCTTCCGCCCAAAATTCATATCCAAGATTTTGAGCATGAAGCATACTCCTTGCCATCTCCACAATGGTGCGATTTATTCTTTCAGCAACTCCATTTTGTTGTGGAGTGTAAGGAGTAGACGTTTGTCTTATAATACATTGAATCTTCAAGTACTCATCAAAATGTTTTGACAAATACTCACCACCATTGTCTGTGCGTAATACCTTGATCTTGCATTCACATTGCTTTTCCACATGTGCCTTAAACTCCTTAAATCTTGAGAAATACTCACTCTTGGCTTTAAGGATAAAAATCCACACCTTTCTTGAAAAATCATCAATAAATGTGACAAAGTACCTTGCTCCTCCACTTGGAAATGAGGCCCTTTGTTGCTTGCCTTGAATACAACCTTCACAAGCTAGAGTCGTGGCATTGTTGTATGATTGACCAAGATCTAAGCCAACTACCATAGATTTGAGCTCCTTCATGCTTTTGGCATTCAAATGACCAAGGCGTCGATGCCAAATTCCAAACTTGTCTTCATCTTTTGGAAATTCAGCAAATGCTGCTACTTCAACTCCATTCACCTTCTTACAATTGAGAATGTAAAGGTTGCCATCTCTAAAGCCCTTTAAAACATTATCTCCATCCAATGTCTTCACAAAACATCCATTCATATCAAATTGAACCTTACAACCACTTGACACAAGTTTGCTCACCGAAAGAAGATTCTTCTTCATCTTTGGCACATGTAGGACTTCTTTCAATCTGATCCTCTTGGTTTCATTCTTCACAACAATCTCCACCATAATGGAGCCAATTCCATTAGCTTGTACCATGCCATTGTTTCCTACCAAACATTTGTTACTGGAATTTCTTCATAAGTATTAAAAGAACATTTGTATAGAGTCATGTGCTTGGTAGCACCTGAATCAATAATCCACTTAGACATGGCAGCCATAGAAGTGCCTTCACTTGCCATGAATGCAAAGTCATCTCCTCCAAATTCATCACGTGCATTATTAGCATTCTCTCTATTTCTTTTCTTGGCCTTGTAGCAATTTCTTACAAAGTGACCTAATTTTCCGCAAATGAAGCAAGTTCTCGCATTACCTTTTCCATTGTCACATTGGTTGGAATAGGTACCTTTGCCTTGTCTTGAGAAGAGAGCCGAGTCTTCACTTTGATGCTCTTTTTCTTTCCTTTTGGTCACTTCATGAGCAAGTCTTGCCATCACATAGTCCATTGTAAGCTCCTTCAACTTGATGGACTCCAATGCTACTATAAGATAGTTATAAGACTCCGGAAGGCTCATGAGCAAGGTCATGACAATATCACCATCTTCTAAAGGTTTGTCAACAATAGCTAGTTGATTTGCAAGAGCCATTACCTTGTTGACGTGAGCCATAAGGTCTTCACCTTCTTCCATCTTGCAAGTGAAAAATTTCCTCCTTGTAAAAAGGATGTTGGACAAGTTCTTGCTCTCATAAATGTTGCAAAGAGTTTTCCATGCTTCCGCTGGTCCTTTGCAATGGATAATGTGTGAAAAGTTGGTTTCATCCATATTTGTGGCAATCATGCCAAAAGCCTTCTTTTCACGTCTTTTAAAGTCCTTCTTCTCCTTAATACTTGCATCTATGCATGGAGGGTCTTCACTTTCATCTACAATATCTCAAAGGTCCAAAGATGCCAACAAAAGCTCCATTTTTACCTTCCAATGATAAAAATTGTCACCTCTAAACTTCTCAATCACTCTCAAACCTTCACCCTCACTAGAAGCCATTTCTAAGAAGTAGTGTATCAAAGAATATTGAGAAAAGAAGTTCCTATGTGATCAAAAATCACAAATTTACACTAGCAGAAACTCAGATTATCCTCTTGTGAACAAAAGAGTGATTTCTCACTCAAAGCACTCTTAAGTGATCTTCTAAAGCTTCTAATTAGTATATGCATTCTTATGAACCTCTCAATCAAGTTCTTTCACTCTTTCAACTCACTATTTAATGAAATGCAGAAGGTTAATGAAACAGTTTCAATAACACATAAAGACACTACCAAGGTCTTTCACAATGGTCTTAAACTCACTATCTAATGAGATAAGAACCCACAAAGCAATGTTAGAGATCTCTAAGCTTACAAATCAGAACCTCCTCTTGCCATAACATAAGCTAAGATCATACAAACTCTAACATTAGCAAACACCATAAGACCTATTCCGCACAACAACAAAGACTTCATAAAACTTCTAAAACTCACAAGCAAATGTGAGTGAGTATAACTTTATTAAGAGCTAGAAGTTAGAAACGCAATACTTAACGCATCGTGAGGTTAACGCAAAGAGAAGCGGAATGAGATGGCTCTCCTTCCAACACCCTTTACTTATAAGTGGAGTTCACATCCAATATGCATAGGCTTCATCTACATTCATCTAAAGCCAGCCGCCATCGGATGGCCCAGCCTGAGGCGCCTCAGGCCGCTGTCAAGACCTTAAACCTAATCGCCTGTCGAGACCCTAGCCGCCACTTAATCCCTAGTTGACTTTTGACTATTAGAAACTTACTATGGTTAAACTCTATATTGTAATAATCCAAGTAACTCTTTCTTGAACTTTAACAACTACAAGAAAAGCATTAATTAGTATTGCATTAGCATGAATTTTGATATAGATAGTATGAGTATAATTATTTTTAAAAAATTGAAGAATTACACCATTCTTGATTATTAACTAGGATTTATGAATGTCTACAAGGCGTAATACAAAAAATCAAATAGTAAAATATAGGAAGCCACCATATGTATTTGAATGAATGATATATGCACATTTATTGGTATTTCATGTAAATATAAATTGAACCATTGACCAAGATATTGAGGAAGTGAAGGTGTCACCAACTGCAGACATTTCTGAATATGTTTTCAAACATCTCAAAGTAGATTATAAATGTTTGGAATAAAATTTTTTTCATAGATAAGAGTAATATCTATGCAAATACTGTGAAATTTTAAAAACTTATATAATACCATTTTCTTTTAAAGATATTATGTAAGAGAATGAAAGATAATTATCTTTTGATGAAAAAGTAACAAATTGAGATACAATGCATGGAGTGAGGGTGAAACACACAAAATCATGCTTGAAGGAGGTAAATTTGTCAATTTGAGTAATGCTCACAAAAATGAGTTGGTCGATATGCATAAAAGTGAAAATAAAATTGGAGACATATGCTACTACTAGTCACTAAGGTGGTGAAGAAATTGTTCATTTGACAAGTCAATTGCAAAATTACAAGTCAAATGGTCATTTTGTAAAATAAGTTGCTGCTAATTTTTCAAATCATTACTCTTAGAATATCATGAGATGTCTTTAAAAGATGTAATCTTTAAAATTTGGTGTGGTTAAAGAGAAAATTGTTACAACATAAAATTCAAATATCATGCTGCATAATTTTCTTAAATAAATATCTAAGAATAGTTTTTTGGCATTAGACATTATTTTATTCACAAAAATTGATAAAAATAATATTTATGTTATGATTTATACTCTAAAAATTATATTTTAAAAAGATAAACAAACCAAATTATATTACGTATTTTGTTAATAATGGTCATATTTCAATTCATACTATATAATTACTATTAATAATATATTTTCATCCACCTAATAAGTGAGATTTATTTATAATTTTTATGGTTGCAACAGCATAGTTTTGTTTCTTCTTGACTTTTACTTTTATGTTGCAATGAAGTTCTTATTCAAGTGTAAAAATGGGGCTCTGCAAGCTACACATGAAATATGTTTTCAATTAAAGTTAAAGTTAGCATTTTTTTGAAAAAATTGATGCACAAAAAGGGTTTATTTTAATTCCACCTATTTTTCTCAACTATGAGTACTACATGGTTTTGAATAAAATGGTGAAACGTAAAACACATAAAAAATGTTTAAAATTGTCAAAATACATGGTAAGATTAGAAAATTTAAACATAAATCATAAAATATTTTATTAAATTATACAAAACATCAGTAAAATTTAAAGGTGTGACCAAGGTAAATGCAGGTACCACAACTTTTTTTTTTCAAGGTTTGAAATTATTTTTTGGTATCATATATAGAAAAAGATGGTTATTTATATGTTTCTTTAAGCCAAAAATAATATTCATATAATTGAATCATAAAATTTTGAGAACATATTGTATGATATTTAAAAATAAGATATTAATTGCAAAAATTTAAGAATTATCTTGTTCACCATTCACAGTTCATTTCAACACTACTCTTGATATCATTTACAAGGTAATCAAGTTTATAATTTTTATTTTACTAAGATAAATTAATACTTATAAATACTACAATTATGTACATGTATTGTACTCATACTTGTTGATACAATGTGATACAATGTTATCCGAATTCAATATTGTAAAAATGGTATAAAATAATGCTAATTTTACTTTTGAATAATGAAATTAAGTAAATTTTAATTAAATTTTTAATCCCTATGATTCAAAGAAAAATATAAGATGAATTTTATTTATTTATTTATTTCAGATTAAAAAATAATACTTGCATGCACATATATAAGATGAATTTTATTTATTTATTTATTTATTTCAGATTAAAAAATAATACTTGCATGCACATATATAAGATGAATTTTATTTATTTATTTATTTATTTCAGATTAAAAAATAATACTTGCATGCACATATATAAGATGAATTTTATTTATTTATTTATTTATTTCAGATTAAAAAGTAATACTTGCATGCACATATATAAGATGAATTTTATTTATTTATTTATTTATTTATTTCAGATTAAAAAATAATACTTGTATTGGATTCTCCCTTTGTGTGGTGTGAGAGATAACTTGACTAGTTAAAGTGGTGAGATCTTATATTTATTCACTTGGCAAGAATGCCATCTTCACATCTTGGTTTAGGATTACTTGAAAGTGAGAAGATTTGTAGTTTTGGAGGTATGTTTAAGCATTTAGATATGCTTATGCCACACGAGCTTTAAGATTTAATGTTTGGGTGCAAGAAATTGCATTAGAAAAGGGCAAAAATCGGCTCCAGTAGCGTCAGACGTTTCGTTGAGCGACGGCGGTCGAGCGATCGTTGGTCAGAGCCAGCGACCACGGGACAGGCTCCAAAGACCGGGCGGTGAAGTGAGTGGACGGCGACCTCTAGTCAGAATTTAAGACCGTAAGACGGAAGCCAGCGACCTGTCGGAGATCGCTCGACGGAGACAGACGCTGACAACGGACGACGACCGATGGACGGAGACGAGCGATCGAGGAGTGGCGACAGGAACCGCTGGACGGGGAGCTCGGACGATGACCGCTAGACTACGAAGCGACGACTGGACGCAGTTGAAAAACCAGAGGTCGGCGACCAGGTTTTGGAATCTACTTAACTGTTCATTTTAATCTTATACTGTTGTGCTTTTGCACATGGATGAAGGAGAATCACTAAAGGATTATCAATTTTAATGATTGATATGCCTTTGAGTTATGGCCTCAATATCTAGAGTTTGAGGCCCTTTAAATGTATAAGAATTGGACTACACTCCATGAGGTTCAATTCTAAGCAATGGAGAGATATTAGCAAAGAAGAGTGGACTTCATGTTTGCTTTTAAAAAAGGTGCAGTTCCTTTCCTCTTTCCTCCTACTCTCAAGGAAGAACATGGTCTTATTATAAAGGAAAAGATCCATATAGAAGACCTTAAGGTTGAAAGTAGTGGCACTATCAAGAAAGAAAAGGAGAAGGGACTTGCAGAGGAAGTGGGCACTAAGGATGATGAACCTTTCATTCTTTTACGAGTAGCCCAAGCCACCCAAGCTACTTTGGATGCCATAGGGCCGCTACCAACTTTTGATCCATTCTAATATTTTATAATTCATTTGAAGGAAGAATATAGAGGATTCCATTGAAATCACATGTAGTGGATCCAAGATTTCAAGCATGAAAAAGAAGATATTCCATACACAATGTATACTAAATTAACATGGTTTGAGATAGCATTTAGTGGTGTTTTTGCTAAGAACTAGCTTATTAAGGTCTTCTTATTTAAGATTGATAAAAGCTTCTAAATTTAATAATATTAAAAATTATCTTGGACTATGGTGATAGGATTACATTGGAAGAAGCCTTTACTAAGGTAGAAAGATGTGACCGAGTACTTTGCCAGTATAATACCACAAACATGGTAGCATGGAAGCTTCTACATTGCTAGAATTGTAGAAAAGCAAGTCTTACTAAAAAATATTTCAATTATCTACAGTTTTTTAAGAAGACTAAACTATCAGAGAAATCCAAGAAAAAAGACAAGGTGGCCAAAGTTGAGGTAAAAACTACAAAGAAGTAATTAAAGTACAACCATTGTGATAAACTTGGCTATAATGATAAATTCTATTTTATTCTATATCCAAAGGAGAGGCCTCCATCAAAGAAGGAAAAGTCTCTTAAAGCTAAACTAGCAATCTTAGAGAAGTTCAAGATTGTGGCATCTCTAAGCCAAATAATTGAACCTAGAGTATCAAAAAAAATAAAAGCTAATTCTTTTAATTTATATACATTTGAAGCTACAAGATAAGTAATAATTACTATAGCTATACGAGCCCAAACATCTACTTAAATTGTGGCATCCATTAAAAATAAGCCCTTGTAGAGCTTGTGGAGTTGTTACAATAGTATCGCAAATCAAATTGGTCAAGTCATGTTCCTACTATCTTTTGATTTAACAGATGCTGCATCTAAAATTTATAGCCTATCTTCTTCACTAGATGACGTTAGTTCTTCCAAAGATCTAACATATACTTTGGTTCATAAAATATTAAAGATTCTCATTTTTCCAAGTGATGATTTGTTGGCACTACATCTTCAACCATTAATAGTTTTTTACTTGACAAATAAGCTTTTGGAGGACAAGGTAGCCATGTCTTGTCTTAAAGTTGCTCAAGGAGTGGTTGATACCTCTAGTATTGAGGAATGCAAAGACTTGACTAAATTACAAGCCAAACTGGCTACACAAGCCATTGTAGCTTTTGATGAAGATAATTTGTATCAAATAGAAATATCTTCTTTTGTGGATGTATTAATGATTAGAAAAGAGGCTTATCTAGCAAATATTACAATTAGATCTGCTCAAGAACATCTTTATATGAAACCCGGAGTAATATGATTAGTCAAACAAAAGAATATTAGTTGTTGGCTACACAAGAGGTAATACTACTTATGCTACTCAATCTCGATATCATATTGTAATTATTTATAATATGTAAAAACTTGTCAAAATACATAATATATTGATAAGTTCTAATATGTATTAAAATAATTAGTTAAGTATTTAAAAGAATTGATGTAAGAATCTTTATTTTATATTTTATTATTTTTATTTATTTTGATTATGGTATTTAAATTATATAGGACCTAAATATTTAGTATAAAGCCTTGAGAGGACATTGGGATCCAAAGATGAAAATTAAACTACTAAGAGACTTATTTGGTGGAATGAAAACAAGATATGGATGAATAAAGGCAAGGCATAAAGATCTTCATCTTTATTGGTCGATAGCCATGCATAATAGGCTTTCAATAAGCTATTTGCTACAAGAATAAGGATTTTGGCAATTATAGAGAAGGAATTAAAAAAATAAGAGGCTAGGATTAAAAAACTTATTTTTTTAATTAAAATTTTGGTATAAAAATCAAGAGATTTGGAATTTTTATAAGGAAGAAGTAGGTGCTTGAAGTTAAGAAGTATGAATTGTATCTATTGTCACTCTTTTGAAGATATAAGGAGTTATATGGAAGCTTTTGGAGATTAAAAGGTGTACTTATAAAAGTGATTTCAAGACCTACATCTTATATGAAAGAATTGTTAGATTTGAAATTTGAAAAAAAAAGATATTAGAAGTTGAAGACAACAGATTCAATTCCAAGTCAATAAATAGACCATTTTGTTGATAGTGATTATTTTTGCCATATTTTGAGCTTCTAGATGAACTTTTTAAATTTTTTTTTTAAAAAGGTGAATTATTATGTTAAAAAGCTACTTACTAATTTTTATGGCATTTGAATATTTAATTTATGAGATATAAAGAATTTAGCACTTAGATATTTATAAACAATGGTTTGAAGCTATTGTTAGGATTTTGACAATATCTAAAGATTAGCAATAAATTGATGGTTGAAATTTGTTGTAGTAGTTGTTAAAAGTACATCAATACTTTATGTAAAATTTGAATACTTGTAGACAATCCAATCTAGAGATATGTATTATTGAAGTTTGGAAAAAATCTCTTTTAAGGTTAATGAAGGGTTTAGTATATTTTGCTACATTTTGGGGATTTTAGAATACTTGAGACTTGTGTACTTGATGTAATTGGCTTTTTTAGAGACAACTTTATATAAACTTGGAATTATTATCTATCTTAATACTTGATTGAAAAATTAGTGATAGCAAAAAATTCAATATTTTTTAAAAGCAAATTCTCTCTATTCCAACATTGGGTGATAACGAACACAAGAGCTCAACTTATGATTCTTAGTAAGCATCTTGTTGAAAAGCTTGGTTTGATAATTATAGACCTCAAGCTTTGTCTATTCACCATTGTTACATTAATTGAGAATATAAAATATTGTTATGTTGTGATTTAGCTACCATGTAAAAATATTATATATATATATATATATATATATATATATATATTATGTAACTAAGTGAAAGCCATATCAGTGGATTTTTATTGGTTATAAAATATGGTTAGATTATTAATTTAGAAGGGATCTATTTAAAAGGGCTATTATTGAGGTTCATATAATTTTAGTTTTTTTTTATAATAACTTTTGAAGTTGATTTTATATTGATAATAACTTTATATATTTTAAGTTGCCTTTGTTAGACATTGGTAATCCTTGAAATTTTATTTTATTTTATTTATTTGATATTTAGAACACATATTATATAAATCTTATTAAAAAAGATTAAAAAAGAGTTTTTAATAAAAAAGGAATAATTAGGCCATCTATGTAGATAAATAGAGATGAATGATAGAAATTTCTATTCATATTGGCCAAAAGTTACATCCAATGGATTTCAAGGAGGCTACCTAAGATCTTATTAGGAATTAGGATTTTTCTTTTGAAGGAATTTAATCATCAAATATTAAGGTCAATAAGTTTAGATTTTTTGTTATAATTTTGATGCAAAAATAGAGTGTTTTGGATTATTTATGAAAGAAATATAGGTGTTCAAAATTAAGGTGTTGAATTTGTATCTACTATCACTCTTTTGGATATAATTCATGCATATAGAAAGCAATAAAAGATTGGCAATCAAAGTTAATAAGATCATTTTTTTAACTACATTTTATATATATAGTTGAATGAATTCCAAGCTAGGATAAAGGAGATTTTGGGAGTTGAAGTTAGTGCTTGCAATCTAAAGGTAATAAGTAACCTACTTAATTAATGGTTGTATTTTCAGCTATATCTTAAGCAATTTGATAAGATTTTTGCTCAAAATTTTCAAAAGTGTATATTTTCATGTTGCAAAATTATATATAAAAATTTTATGGCATTAGAATTTTGGATTTTTGAGATATAAAGAATATAGTGCTCAAGTGTCTATGAACTAGGATTTTAAGTACCTACTAGGATTTTTAAGATATCAAATAATCAAAAGCAAATTTATAATTGAATTTTCTTCTGATTAAGCTTAAGGATATAACCTATACTTTGGAAAAGTTTGATAAAAACTAAATAATTGGATCAAGAGTTATTAGGTTCTAAAATTTGGAAAGAAATCAATCTTTTGCGAGTGAATAAGCTATTGAAGGATTTTGTTGCAATTTGAATATTTTGTACAAATTAAAGAGATTTTTTAGAAGCCAAGACTTTATAGAGTTAAAAAAATAGGTGTATAGAGTTTTAATAAAATTTTGATATGGAGATGAGATTTTGAAAGGAAATTATGAATATTTTTAAAAATTATTGAGAATCTAACTTATCAATAAATAATTAGTTATATTTATATATAGCAAGAGATATTAAGAATTTTTC
Source organism: Physcomitrellopsis africana (assembly GCA_036785485.1). Lineage (NCBI taxonomy): Eukaryota > Viridiplantae > Streptophyta > Bryopsida > Funariales > Funariaceae > Physcomitrellopsis > Physcomitrellopsis africana. The sequence continues at coordinate 12,295 of JAWRVF010001759.1, read as the reverse complement.
TATATACTAAAAAAAAACTTTATATATAAATCTACTTAAATGTAAGAGATTTTTGTTAATATAATATTTTTTATAATATTATCATATTATTTGTCTTTTTTATTAAAGACAAATCACTTATTAGAGTCTTGTAAATAAATTAAAAGTAAATTCTCTAAAATTAGATATCTAATATATTTTCAAATTGAAGCTCATATCACATGATAACATACTATTGATTATATTATGAAGCCATTGTAATTGATTTTTTATGTTGGCTTTGGATCTCTTTATTCATACTTGCCTCTAAATTGTGTAGTTATTCACGCCACCAACTATGATCTTTTAGTTGATCAATTGGCCCTCTATCCATTTGGTTTTGGTTTAGATAATTGGATTGAAGAAGTATAGATTAGACCAAGTTGGTCTTTTGGAGATGGTAGGAAAAAAATGATTCGTGTGGCATTTACAATGGCCACTATATCTATATCAATAAAGAATCTTTTTGATTGCAATACTTTTTTAAAATATCTCCTTTCTATAGTAACCTAGTTAGCAAAGACATTTGTATTTTTTGGTGGTTCAATAGATCATAGTGATGTACTCATTTTGGAGGTTCTTTCATGCCATCTCAAAGATTTGTTTCCATCTTAGGATACTATTGAGAAGTTAGCTCAGTAATGCCAAGATCTTGTGACTTCTATAGATCTTGGAACTTTGCCAGTTATAATAGCTCTATCAAATTTTAGCCAAATTATTCATTGGCAGCCACCATCAAAAGATATTATTCTTATGAAGCTCTTTGTAGGCATTGATATTAATTTAATAGTGGTTTTGGAGGTTGGCTTCAAAGTGAAGAGATATTTTCATATCAACAATAGATATATCTTTAGACGTATCACTTGATATTACTTGGAAAGGTTGTTGGCTCTATATTTAAAATAATTACCTATCTCAGCCATTCAAGGATGTTTTGGACAGCTTCTTCATGGTGTTATCCTCATTAATGATGAAGACTTAACGAGGTTGGGCCATGTAGATTTATTGCTTGTTGGATGGCAATGCTAAGGTCATTCACAAGATGGAGCAGATCAAGGATTAAATGACTCACATTCTAATCTTTTTTGGGATTTGATAAGGCTCATCTAATAGTGGTTGATACATCAATCAACTCCACTAAGCTACATTTTTTAGAATGTGCTTCTATTAGGTGATTCAAGGCCAAAGGTTATAATAAATAGATATTATGTTTGTGAAATTTTTTGTCTTCCAACCTTTGTAGATGCTGCAACATTGGATTCCTATACACACCAATCTTAAAGGTTTTAGACCAATTTGGCTCCATTTTTTGTACTTACTATAGTACTTTCTCAAATTGTCATACCTATAAGATACAAGGTTGATGACATTTAAGATGATTGGTGCATTTCTTTAATAGACACAAAAGATGATGTTGATCTTTTTGCATAGATCAACAAGATGGAGGCACCTTACATGATACTTTCAATCTTTATGACTTATCCATACTTCTTTGTATTCCACAATGAAGGATTTGACATGATTTAGGATTCTAATATTAAGGTTCATGAGGAATCAAATGCACATAAAAAAGAGAGAGTCATAGGATTCTTGACTAGTGCTATAATAGTCCATGATCTTTGAAAAGATCAACAATATTTTATTTTGGGCTAAGCTATAGATTTGAACTCTTTAGTATGATTTCTTAATATATTTATTGTAATACAATGTAGTAATAGTCATTTGCTTATTCTAGGAACAAAGAATAATAATCAAGGAATAAAGCAAATATTACACTTAATTAAGATAGAAGAATTTTAACAATTTTTTTACTTAGAATATCAAGTAATAGAAAAGCTTTGAGCTTAGAGGATTTTTGCTACTTTGGCTTAGAATTTTGAAAGAACAGATGCTCAAGAAATATTTTTTCAAGTACTTTTGAGTAAAATTTCATTATTTGGAGCTTCTCAGGTAAATTGTGAAAGAGAAGCTTTTCATTTGGCTTCTGGCAAAGATATTGAGGGCATACAAGTTGCTCCATCTATTGGTTAACAACCACAGACTGTGTTGATATCTAAAGACACTGCTTTAGATGTAAAGGAGACTACAAAGTTTGATGATTGGCCATTGTAATTAAAGCCACATCTTACAAGTGTCAAAATACAAGAGATAAGGGCTTTCTTTTGCTTGTATTGTAAATGTTTTGCCTTTAGCCTTCAAGATTAAGAAGGTTATAGAGGCAAATCCATCCATATTCAACTTCAAAATGATCATCCAATCTTCAAGCGGCCTTATAAGTTGAGTGCCTCAAAGAGAATTAGTGTTTAAGTCCGGTGCAAGGAGTTATTATTTATAGGACTTATTAAACTTTCCAATAGCAAATATGCTTGTACGACCATTATGCCTTCTAAAAAAGATATCTTTGGTAATTGGATGGAGAAAAAGATATGCAAGAATTATCACCTAGTCAATTATAAGACCAAAGCATACCACTATCTAATGCCAATGCCAAAAAAATTATTTGATGCAGTAGGCTTTTTTTGAGTTTTTAGATTTGAGATTGAGGTTTCACCAGCTTCCACTACAAGTGGATCATAAGATAAAGACAATATTTTAGAAAATTGATCAAAATGGAAAAGGTCAACTCTACCATTAGAAGTTTCTTCTATTTGGATTGAAGAATGCACTTGCAAAGTTTCAACAAGTGATGGACCAAGTTTTGGCACACTTGTCATTTACCAAATGCTACATTAATGATGTAATCATCTTTAATAATAGTCCACAAGAATATATGAGGCACTTGCAAGTTATTTTTTAGCAATTACAACATTGAAGATTGTGCTTATATTATAACAAGTATAAATTTTTTCATGATAGATTGCCATATTTGAAATAATTGTCTTTGAAGGTCTAAGAATATATTAAAAAAAAGTGGATGTTTTGCATAAGATTTCAATACCTAGCAATATACCATGACTTTGTGCTTTTCTTCACTTGGCAAATTTCTATCAACGATTTATAAAGAACTTCAGTCAAATAGCCAAGCCTCTCATGATACTTACAAGTAAGGACCAACTATGGACTTAACATTATCGTACTATAATTGCTTATAATATGTAAAAATTTACTAAAATATATAATATATTTATAGGTTCTAATATATGTTAGAAAGGTTAGAAAAGTAAGTTAAAGAGAGTTGGTATAAGAAACTTTATTTTAGATTTTTATTTAATTTGATTATAATATTTAAATTATACAGGACCTAAATATTTAGTGTAAAGCCTTGAGAGGCAATTGAGGTCCAAAGAAGAAGAATTAAACTACTAAGAAGCCTATTTAGAAGGATGAAGACAAAGTAAGGATGAATGAAGATAAGAGATGAAGTTTTTCATTCCTATTGGCCAATGGTCATACCCAATAGGCTTTGAAGAGGCTGCCTGCAAGGAGAAGAAAGATTTTGACAACTTTAAGAAGAGCATTTGAAAATTGGAGACTAGAATTAGAAAGCTTGTTTTTTGTATTATAATTTTGATGTAAGTATTGAGAGATTTGGAGTTTTTATGAAGGAGGAGTAGGCACTTGAACTTAAGGTATACAAATTGTACCTACTGTCATTCTTTCAAGAATTGAAGGACTTATATGAGAGCTTTTGGAAATCAAGAGGTGCGGCTAGAGAGGTGATTTCAAGATCTATACCTGATGTAGAAGAATTTCTACATTTGGAGTCTTGAAGAAGGAAATATTGGGAATCAAAAGTAGCAGATTGAATTCCAAGGCAATAAGTAGGCTGTTTTATTAACAGTGATGGATTTTGCCATATCTTGAGCTTTTGGACGAATTTTTGTCTAAAAATTTCTAAAAAGATATATTATTATGCTAAAAAGCTATAAATCAAAATTTAATAGTATTTAAAATTTTAATTTGTGAGATATAGAGAATTTAGTACACATATATTTGTAAACAAGGGTTTGAAGCTACTACTAGGATTTTGGTGATATCAAAATATTGATAAAGAATCAATAGTTGAAATTTGTGATGGTAGTTGTAAAGAATCTATCAGTATTTCATAGAAATTTTGAGTGGTTTGGAATAGTTGGATTAAAAGTTATGAATTTTTGAAGCTTGGGAAAAATTCCCCTCCTACAAGTGAATGAGGGTTTAGAGTATTTTGTTATACTTTGAGTGTTTTTGTGAAATAAGACTTATGTATTGGATTTAATAGCACTAAGAGAAAGGTTTTTTTATAAAAATTTGAGAATTTTTTTTATTTTGGATCTTGGTTGAATATTTAGTGGCAACCAGAAGTCCAACGTTTTTTTGAGGCAAATTCTCTCTACTACAACAGTATCGTGAATAACAACAAGCATTTGCCATGTTGAAGTAGAAATTGGATTCAACTCTAATAATTTGACAACTTGATGTTACTAGGCCATTTCAATTGCACACTGATTGGTGTGTTTTAGACTTGGAAGCAATTTTGATCCAAAAAGATGAAGAAGGGCATGAATATGTGATTACTTATGCTTCTTGAAATAACAACAATACAGAATCAAAGTACTCATTTTATGAGGGAAAAGCATTGGCAATAATTTGGGCTATTATTCATTTTAAATCATATCTATATGGTCAACAATTTACCTTGGTGACAGATCACCAACCATTGAGGTAACTTATGGAATCAAATAAGTTCACTGGCAAGCTTATTAAGTAGGCTATATTACTTTAAGGATATGATTTTGAAGTTGTATATTGAGTTGGTATAACCAACTTAGATACAAATGGACTTTCTTGCAATCCAAGTGCTTCTAAGAAAGACCTTATTAGGGCCAAATGGCATAGAGATTGTAATAGAGAGGCAGTTCCAAGATAGTATGCAGTTGCTTATCTTACTTTAATATCAAGTTTTACTTGTGTAATACCTAATCAAGCTTCATATGAAGGAACTAACAAAGTCCAAGTTATTAAAGATGTGTAGGAAGATCTTTTGATATTACATAAACCTCAACAAAGAATATTTCTTTTATCTATCTCAGCTATAAAATAAAATAGGATTGATCATTGAATAGCACAATTTTGATGGAATAACGGATTATTATTTTGTATATGGCCACATAATATTAGGTATATAATACAAAAGCTAGAGCAAAGAGCTTGTTTGATACAACAAGTATATAAGAAGCTTGGTCATTTTGGAATGCATTAGATACATTCTACATTATATAATCAATATTGGTAGAATAACATATATCAATAAATTACCACTTATGTTGGAAGGTATGAGGTGGATTTAGATGATGGAATAGATTGGTGGATTTAGATGATAGAGTGGCTCCAGTGGTAGATTTAGATGATCAAAATATTTGAATACAATATTTGTATGAGCAGACAAAATTCTTCAAGTGTATCATGTCCATAGCTATAGAAAACTTATCCATTATAGAACACCGTTGTTGTATCATGTGAAGTCTTATTTGAGAATGCTCTGGACACCTAGCTGTGGAAGATAAAAAGAAAATAGTAACAACAAGTCATAACACTTCTAATAAAATTATGTAAAATTTATAATTAAAGACTAACAAGTATGTTCAACCATTAAAAAGTTCAATTAGATTTTTAATTAATTATAAAAAAATCCTAAAAAATCCTAAAAAATTTCTAAAAAAATCATAAAGAAATATTAAAGAAATATTAAAGAAATATTAATATAAATCTAAAAAAATTATAATTATAATTATAATCAAATTTTAATCAAATTCTGATAAAATCTTTATCAAATCTTAATCAAATTCTAGTCAAATCCTAATAAAATCCTATTCAAATTCTGATCAAATCCTAGTCAAATCCTATTCAAATTCTAATCAAACTTTAGTCAAACATCAATCAAATCCTAATCAAATTCTAATCAAATCTTAATCAAATCTTAATAAAATCCTAATCAAATACTAGCCAAACTCTTATCAAATCTTAATCAAATCCTATTCAAATCCTAGCCAAATCCTAATCAAATTCTAGTTAAATCTTAATCAAATCCTAATCAAATTCTATCCAAATTTTAATGAAATCCTAATCAAATTTTAAACAAATATTAACAAATCCTAATTGAATTCTAATCAAATCTTAATAAATCCTAATAAATCCTAATAAATCCTAATCAAAATCCTATAGCAGATTAAAACTACAATGGCTGATGATCTAACTATCGATCTTAGTCTAAATTTTGCATACTTTTCAATAATTAAATTGACAATATATACAAAAAATTTGAAGAAGATCCAACTTACCAAACAAAAATTAAACTCAAATTTCTACTTGGATATAGGCTACCCTTCTTCTCCAGCTTTGATGCTAAACTCCTAGTACAAATATCTTTCTTTTGCACCATTCAATTGCTCTCAAAATTCACATACAAATAAAAAATCAAGTCTACTATCTATTCAAATAATTCTCACCTTGATCCAATAGGTATATTGCTAAATATTTGAGAAACCTTCATTAACCTTCAAACCCCAACTTTTGAGACCTTAATCTACTTGAATTTCAATAGCTTTCAATTAAATTGTTTGATCAAGCTTAACTTATTATATATTAATTACAACTAAAATCACAAATTTTCAAATTTTTATTTGTAGATCTATAATGAAATTCACGAAATGCTCAAATTTTTAAATCCCTCTTTACTTCACAAAATCTAGAGACATCCAAAACAACTTCTAACTTTGTATAGCTCTTATAAAGCCAATTTTTATCCAAATCACTTAAAATTAATGCTCAAACAAATTCTCTTAAGTTTTTTTTATAATCCAACTTTCCAACTTGTAAAAGAATTCTCCACCCGCTATAGACATGTGGTTTTGTATATTAGGATTTGATTTCAGTCAAAGTTCACAATCGATCTTCTTTGGATATCAACTCTGAGAATTTTAAGATAAATTTTACTAAAATCTATTTTTAACTTCTTTTTAAAGATGCTTATATTATTTATTTTTCTAATCTACTTTATTTTGTCCTATTTATAATCATACAAAGTAAATAGAAGCCTCTTCTACAAAAAGGCAACATTAGCATTTTTTTTTTTTTTTTTTTTTTTTTTTACTTCTTTCTTGCATATTATCTATAATTCTAAGATAATTTTCTAAAATATTTTTATTTGAGCTCTTATATATTATAAATATTTCTTTCCTCTTTCATCTAATGGTCGTGTCACTACACGACATCGTGACACTTTGTAATATGCTTATATTCACTATGGAACCTACTAGATGTAATTGAAAAGATTATCTAAGAAAGATGATATCTATTTATAATGTGAGGCATCCATGATTCTTCATGGCAAAGCAAGCTACACAATTCTTCAGATAAAAGATATGTTGTCTAATGGTATTTTATTGCTTGAAAGCAAAGACGGATGGGAGTATTGAAAACATTCTAAAAATTGTGCTCCCTGCCATCTTCCTATTAAAAGAACCATTCAATTGAAGTTAGAAGTTGTACCACAAGACCTTCCTTATTTGATTTGTGGTGAGAAGAAAAAGGTAGCTACCATATTGTTGTGTAATAAATATTAATATGGTTGATACATGGCATATTTGACACCACCTCTAACTTCATTATCCACTAGAGATTGGATTTGCTCTCGTTGTTAATAGTCTTCTAGCAATATTACTTTTAACAAAAAATATAGATGACATATTGAAGTTATTGCATTGAGTGATGGCTATATTACCACTCTATGCCAATTGGGTGCCAATTTATATGCAAAGCTAGAACTTAGAGAAAAGATGGCCATGAAATTCAACACCAAAAATTATTGAAGGTAATTAATAATAGGATTTACATTACATCTGACCTACCATCTCATGGTTGCAACTTTTTGAGTTGATTTACCATATATGACTACTACAACTTTTGATTGGAGTATGTATAGATATTACAATGGCTTCATAAAAACATTCAATCTTAACTATATATATTTAATGTGCCTAGCTACTTGACAAGATCGTCAATACTGGCTGAAAAAAGAGGAAGGAAGGAAGAGGGGGAAGAAGGGATATATAATAATATATTTACCATGTGTTTTATATATATATGTATATTTTGATGTGGGCTTGGTAGTACTTGATGTTTTACAATATATGATAGTTATTTACATAACATCTATTTAAAACTTTCTTTATAATGATAATTTTAAGAATCTTATACAACATCTTCTAATACTCAATAAGATTATGCCTTCTAAATCATAAAAGCCATTTTGAGAATGTAGAATGGATAGGAATTTAAGGATTTACAATACATAGTTTATAGGATTAAGAATAGGCAGGAAGCCGATGAATGGCCAGTTTAGAAGGCAGAATAGATAAAGAAGTTAAGAAAAGTAGTTATCATTGGTTGTGAAGCAGTTAACATAGACAGGGCAAGTATAAATTGATTCAGTACAGGGGAGTCGGGGCCAGACTGTGATAGTCCTGAGCCGAGGTAAGCTTGGTGCTACCTCTCTCTCTTTTCTTTTGTTAGACTGTAGCAAAGGATCTGGATTCTATTCCAAAGGGTTATACCATGTCAATGATGAAGTACAATAATAAAACAAAAAATTTATATATATGTGGATGAGTAAGAAATTATGATTGTTTATTACATGAAGTTCTTTGCGGTGAATTGGAGGTTGAAGACCAGCTATGTCAATGAAGTTCGATTGTGGATATGAGTGTCATGCCATATTAACTGTGAGAGTTGAGCGGTGGAGAATATTGGAGTAACAATTTGTTTTGAGAGACGTTATAGGTGAGGAATTATTTCTAGTAATTGGAGAAAGAAGCAGGTGTATGCAGTCTGTGGAAATGGTGTAACATTGCCAATTGTTGTTATGAATTTAAAAGAAGACAGAAGATTACAATAGGAGTATTGGTGGAGGATTGTGTCACAAAGTATCTTTAGTTACGGTGTCGTGTAGTAATACGACTACTAGGTGAAAGAGGGGAGGAATGATTATATTATAGAAGAGCTCAAATGAAAATATTTGAGAAAATTATCTTAGAAAAATAGATAATAGACAAGGAGGTTGTAAAAATTAAAAAGTGCTAATGCTGCCTTTTATAAAAGGGATTTCTACTTACTTTGTAAAGCCATAAAAATGGTAAAACAAAGTAGATTAGAAAAATAATTGGTATAGGTATGTTTAATAAGAAGTTAAGAGTAGGTTTTAGAGAAATTTACCTCAAAACTACAAGAGTTGATATCCGGAGAGGGCCGGTTAAGAACCTGGGTCGAAACCAGACCCCAGGGCACAAAACCGCGTGCCGACGGCGAATGGAGGGTCTTTTTGCAGATCGGAGATTGGGGTTAGGGAGTGAACTTGAAGGGTTTTATATAGGAGTTGATTTTGAGTGATTTGGAGAGAAAACGACTTTGTAATAGCTTTGCAAAGTCAGGGTTTATTTTGGCTACTTGAGATTTTGTGAAATAAATTAGGGTTGATGGTTTAGGCAATTCCAGAAGCTTTGCAGCAGATCTACGGCTGGAAATTTGTGGGTTTTTGGGTATTGTTGTTGTCAATGTGTGCTGTGAATTTGAAATTGATCTAACGGTTTGATCAAAGGTTATTGAAATTTATTTGAACGGTGCAAATAGGAGGTTTAGGCACTGGAATATTGGCGTGAAGATTGGAGAAGGAGGCCGGCTGATACCCGAGCAAATTTGTAAGTTTTTCTTCTTCTTGGTAAGTTGGATCTTCTTCAAACTTGGTGTGTGTGTTTTTAACTTAATTGTTAAGGTGTATGAAATATTTCAATCAAGATCAACGGTTTGTTTGGTAGTTATTATGGTTCTAAAACTGCCTTAGAAATTGCTTAGGGTTTGACTTAGGGTTTGATTAGGGTTTGACTAGGGTTTGATTAGGGTTTGACTAGGATTTGACTAAGATTTGACCAAGATTTGAGTTAGGATTTGATTAGGGTTAGGATTTGATTAGGGTTTGACTTAGGGTTTGATTAGGGTTTGACTAGGATTTGACTTAGGGTTTGATCAGGGTTTGACTTAGGGTTTGACTAGGGTTTGACTTAGGATTTGACTAAGGTTTGACCAAGGTTTGACTTAGGATATGACTAAGGTTTGATCAGGGTTTGACTTAGGATTTGACTAGGATTTGACTTAGGGTTTGACTAAGGTTTGACCAAGGTTTGACTTAGGGTATGACTAAGGTTTGATCAAGGTTTGACTTAGGGATTGACTAGGGTTTGAATAAGATATGATTTAGGGTTTTAAGATTCTATTTTTAGTATTTTCTAAATTTAGTATTTTATATATTATTTTCTATTATGATTATTGAACTCATTTATTCTTCTTTTATAATTTCTTTAAGATTGAATCAAGCTGAAAAATATTGTTAAGGTTTAATAGAAGTTAATTAAGATTCTATTAGAATTGTTAGGATTTTGTTGTGGCGTATTTTCTTTTTATCTTCCACAGCCAGGTGCCCGGAGCATTCTCAAGCAAGACTTCACGTATTACGACATAATTTGGTGAACTCGACGTGAAAAGCTTGAGGTGGAAGATTTTTGGAAAATTTTGGATTTATTTGACTTATGGAGAAGGAAGGCAAGAGAGTTGAAGGAGGAATTATGGATGGTGCATCAATTGGAGCTTCTAGTGGAGTTGCAAGTGGAGGTAGCAAAAGAGGGCAAGGTATGTATTTTGATCCTAATTCTGCAAGCATGTTTGAAGCATTTGCTCTATTCATGCAACAACAATAGGTGAAAGATCGCAAGGAAGGAATGGCAAATAAGGCATTACAGGCAGTTGTGGACAAGATTGACCAATTTGAAGGGAAGAATATTACAAAATATTTAAGATGTTATGTTAAAGAAATGGAATTGAAGCGTGTTTCTGAGAAGGAGATGGTTCAATTATTTGAACTGGCTACTATACCGGAGATAAGAAGTCATGTGAAGTCCATTATAGGACAATCTGGAGATTCATGGGAAAGGTTTTTTCAAGCATTAAAGGATGAATATTTTTTTGAAGACAGTGATCGGGTTACAAAAAGGACATTTTTTGAATGGATTGAAAGGCCTAAGAAGGATCTTCAAGCGACAGAATTATTAAGGGAGTTTGAAAGGCAATATTCCCATGTATCAAAGAAAGAGAAGCTATTACTAGATCCAAGCAAAGTAGAGCTTTTTCTACAAGCGGCTGATAGAGAGCTACAAGAGAAGTTGGAAATATTACTTGAAGATAAAGAAGAAGAAGAAGGACTGACATCAAATTGGAAGGAAGTGGAAGAAGCAATCAGAGTACTTGCAAAAAGAGAAAGGAGAAAAGATAGGGTGGGTATTCAAAGACCATTGCAAGCTTCTAAGGTAAAATTACCTACAAACCATCCTATACCTATGCTTCAACCTTCAATGGCAACATCAAAGAAAGAAGAAATAGACATTGATGAAATCATATGAGGGATGAGAGATTTGCAAATAAAATTTGCAAAACTTGAAGAAAAGGGCCAATCATCAAAGGTGTCAACAAGACAAAAATTTGGACAAATGGATGGTATAATACATAGGTGCATGTGGTGTGATAGCGTGGATCATTCAAAAGGGAGTGTGAAGATTTTACAGAGGCACTACGCAAAGGAGTTGTGTTTTTCAAAGATGGTATGATACATTTAAAGGAAAGTGGAGAAAAATTGGAGACAAACTTTGGTAAAGGAGGAATGAAAGCACTTGCAAGAGAATCATTCAAAATCTCAAGCAATGAAGCATCAACATATTGGGTAGAAGCAAATCGAGGCAAGTGCTTAAGTATAAATCTTGAACTTCCAGGAGAATCTAATTCTTTGTGGACAAGTGCAATGAGTTATGCTGAAAGAGGAAATTTTACCAAAAATGATTTAAAACGTGTTGGAAATGACATTCGACAAATTACTGGATGGAATGATCCTGTAGATGGATTATCGGTACATGCTCATATTGCAAGGAATCAACATGATGCATTAATAGAAGAAAAAAGAAGAAGAGATGAAAATAATGAAGGGCCATCAAAAATGATTACAAGAGGAGAAAAAGCACGACAACACAAAAATCCTATACGTGATGAGACAATAGAGAATGTTCCTACAAAGGAAAGAGATTTTGTAAAAGAGAAAGGAAAGGCCCCTACTTATAAATTACAATCAGATATTGAAGCTGCTACCGATTTGAAAAGGGTTTTGGAGGAGCGGATTTTAAATGGAAAGGTTGAGTTTACAATTGGTGAGATTTTAGGAATTGCAAAAAGAAAATTTCATGAAGTTATTATTGATACAATA